>LOND01005227.1:0-20925 GCA_014220965.1 Paragonimus kellicotti
GCCAACATCCTTCATATAGACGTTGCGATTGGTTCATTTGAATTGCGGAATGAGTCTTCATTTTGTCTTCAGATCCTGCTCGTCACATGTTTTGCGACCCTTGTTTAACATCTGAACAAACATCATAATTCCTGATGTTTTAGGGACATGGCTAACTAGGTAGTGTGTATGCATACACATGCAAACATCACGTCATACTTCGTCGTACTTTTCGAGAAGGATACCGAGTAGATCAATGGGAAGGACGCTGCTGACGGTAATGGATTTTCAGGAAGCGGTCGGTTAAGGTCAAAAATTGAAGTCAGCCACAGTCCCCAAGAGTTAATATTTTGAACATTTTTCCGAGCACCACATCCTTTAATAAAGGAACCTAGATAATTTCCAGCTAGCCAGGACAGACGGATTGTAGGATCAAGCAAACCGAATACGACCGGTTCAGAATAACGTAATCAATAAACAGGGAGTATATTGTCGGTACCCGAAGTCACAGTATGAGCAAACCAGTGATAAGATGAAATGATGATACGGCCGAGCGATGGGCGAATGCGCCTCGCGAGTAGTACGTTTGAGTGCGCGGGGTACTTATCGGTATTCTTGTTTGTTCAAATAAACGATCGAGCATAGACAAAAGTTCAAAACGAGAAGACGTAAAAATGACAGTCAGAACTGTAACGTGGTCATAAATAAACAAATAGGGTCGCTACAGGTTTTCCATCCACCCACTCCGGAAAACCGACCGAGGTTTGTGCAGTATCAACATATGCCAGTGAAAAGCCGGTAGTTGTATCAGAATACAATGACTAAAGATGTCCACGTAAATGAGGCGAAATACTGTACGATAAGTGGGGACCAGATTCGGTGTAGTCACTGACAAAACAGCTGCTACATATCCGTTCATCAAACCTCTGTATGTGTGACTAACCTTCCAAGCTATGCATGACAGATGTGACGAGTTTTCATTACTGATAAGCACTACACACTTCAATACTACTTTGTCGCACTTTTGACATAACAATACGGGCTTAACGGAGTGATGAGGGTGCGGTTCCATCAACACAGTATATATCTTGTCAGTCCCTAGAAATTCTACTGAACTGTCCGCACTGCATTAAAACCTTTGCTGGCAGACCACAGTTTTTACCTCTATCCTTGATAATACCTGAAATAGTGAAACCGATCCTTGTCTGTTGCCTCAGTGGACAGCCTTTTTTTCTCCTAGTGCATACTTATATAGCAGCAGTAATTGAACACATCACTGCATTTTTAGGCACCCTGTTGACCACAAACAATAATAGTCCAGGACTGTTTTTATTACTTCCGTTCTTCTGAAGTGTTCTGTGCTCAGTGCATCGTTTGATCATTCCCAAACACCAAGGATAATAGCTGTAGCTGTAAGTGGCCAAGAATTTCACTGACGTAAATTTTTAAAGTAATTGACTCTGGAAATGAACTACGGGACACTCTGTTACGCACAATATATCAGCTGGGGATGTTCGATCCGATAAAATCGCCTTACTTTCTACCTTTTAAAAGGCCTAAGTGCAACGTGAGACCTGCACGCTCATTCCCAAAATGTATGGCCTTGTAGATAGTTTTTGGTGAAGTGACTTTTCAAATACTTTGGTAATGTTATTGAAAATCACGTTTACACCATTATTTCACTTTATCACCTCCCCCAACTTTTTCTTTGAAATAAGGCAGTGTGTGGGAGAGAGATATGTGCATCCAAAACCATGTCGGTTTGAGCTAAGGAGTCGATATAGGTTCTGCTGAAGTTTTTTAATAAGTCCCCTATTAACCTTTCAATAACCTTCAGGTTTCTGTATGAGCAAGGGCAGTAAAGTTCCCTGTTCTTCACAGCGCTTCTGTGGTTTGTGAAGACAGGGTCATTAATTTTTCATTCTCACCGCAACGTGACATTTCTTCAAAGTTGCTTACAAACACTCCAATTTACTCAGTAGTTCTTAGAATTGATTATCTACGAGCAGTGCTTTGTGATCCCCAGTAACTCTCTTGATGTTGAATCACCCTTGTTTCATGTTGAGCGACCATCAGGGGTTTTCGGCCAGTATGTTCAGCGACCATGGAAGCAAATTTGGTGCCATATTCGACGCATTACGGTTACAGAGCTACCGTCACGCAATTCATCACAGTCTTCTTCCGTTCGGTTCCGGTCTGTCCACAGGATATGTGGTTTAAGAGTTCAGTTTCGTGCAATCGTGAGCGATATGACATTTGGTCAAATGAAGCGATAAAGTTTTAATGACCAAAAACATTTTGAGCTCGACAGAAGATTTGCAAAACTTGATAGTAGCTGGTCTGAAGATGTGTCAAGTCCACATGGCTTGTTGACTCAAATTAAGGAAGTTCTATGAACATCGTGAAACAGTAATTAGTAAACATATGCATGAATTCGTGGACCGCAATAACTCTAGTTACTTCTGAAAGTAGACTGCTTCATATAGCCGCTCTTTCTTCGCCAAAAATTCTCTGACTTTCATGTAGACTCTGTGTACTTTAGTATTCATTATGCGCCGAAGAAATAACCGTAGTATTACCTGGTTATCTGTCTGTGCCAGATAACTATTAGATGTCTTGTTAGATTTTCATCCTTTCTGCGTTTAGAAATTGAAACAAGTCCAAGATTTTCAACCGACTTCTCGCAATGCGGACCATTATAACTAAGGAGGATCTTATAAAGCCCACCATTTTGGCACTTCGATAGAGTATTTTTTACGTTCTTTTACCGAAAACAGCAACCGTGCGTAAAAGCGATGTTTAAAAAACCATATAAAATAACTTGATGACTCCTAGTTTCCCAGAAGCAAAAGTCATGTTTAACTGTTGTAGGATGCCACCTGTTATTCATGCAGCCACTTATCACTTGGTGTCCGCCTTAGAATCCTCAGTCACCCTGGTCTAAGATTCTATCTCATGTATCCAGTTCAATTCTAAATAAACCGGCTGAAAATAATTGCTACCTCATTCTGTGCCCGAAGGAAGTTCAAAATAGCATCCGAGTAATGGGATTTACAAACATCAACTTTTGTGTTGTTTGCTTTTGGAAGTCTCACTAATTTTACATCGGTGATTAGTTCGCAGTTTAAGCAGTTCAGCTTTTCGGCTATCTCGTCGATGTAGGCCAAAAATAAGTGACTTTAGAATAAACTTTCTACAAACTTTCCTTGCAGCCGAACCGGCGCTCACTTTTGTGTCTTGCATCTGAACATAAAATGTCCTTGTTAACAAAAAAGCCGAATCTAACCTGAGGAGTTTTTATAAAGCCTTATCGCTCCTAACTACATCGCAGGCTTTCAGTGTTTTTCTGAATCTCAAACGTCTGAATTCCATATAGCACGTTTCAAAATTACCCCGGTTTTAGAGATAGTGAGAGAGATTGGTCAAGTAATAAGTTTTCTGCATGAAACTGTGTTCATCCATCAGGAATCCATTAGTTATGACGTTCGGCAGCCAACCTCACCAATGATGGCGTGAAACTTGTCTCAGGAGACAAAATGTAAGACTTCAGTAAGGCCGACGTTAGCGTCTTGCCTGGTGTTAACACATAGACCTTCCGAGAAAACGCGAACCCGCCGGAGGTCATCAGCTAAGCGGTATGCTCCGTGTGCCTCCCAACTGTTAAGCTTTTCCCAAAGCTCCACGGAAGTTCTTGCATGTACTAATCCTGGACAGTGACGATCTGGATTTAGTCGAATGCTTTTTTATCTTAAGAGTTATATCACTGCTGGAAGTTCTGTTGCAGCAGAGACCTCCGCACGCGTCCGCAAAATCCGGTTAGTATATTCTAGTTTGAAGTATCCTTGGAAACCGTTATTACTTCAAGGACAGGATGTACAACCTCTTTGTGCGCGCCTTACTGGTCGTGCTTGTAAACTATCTGATTTGGATAGATGATGTTTGTAGAATATTGTCAGTATGATCACTGCACCATGTATGATATGAACGGATAGTCTACCATTGAGCGGAGTAAAATCAACTCTTCGTTTTAGTTGGTTCGGACGCCTGACAACTGTCCACGGAACATTTGCAACAGTGAATCGTGTTCATGTTCTCTTGATATAGTTGAAAAAAAGAAAAGATGGGTACTCCATGATGGTGCGTTAGGGTGAAGAAACTGATGTCAGTTTTGATCTCTGCAAGCTGAAGTCAAAAAGATGTTGGATGCCGTTGGCTGGAAACATTGAGGAATATGACTTGCA
Organism: Paragonimus kellicotti; assembly: GCA_014220965.1. Taxonomy (NCBI): domain Eukaryota; kingdom Metazoa; phylum Platyhelminthes; class Trematoda; order Plagiorchiida; family Troglotrematidae; genus Paragonimus; species Paragonimus kellicotti. The sequence goes on from LOND01005227.1 coordinate 4,221, forward strand.
AACCGTAGCCGGTGACGTGGTTTACTGTCTATTGTCGTAGCCACCGCTTACCGCTGTTATTTAAATGTCTTTTTAATAGAAACAACCAACTGCAGAATCGTGTGCATGATAAACTAAATAAGTGAAGTTTTTTTCCATCCCTGACCGTCGTATCTCATTTCACGTTCTCTCCCCCTGTTTTGGTTCATTATGTTTTTTCCTAACTGTTCGTTTCACGGTTTTTAATCCTGTGCAGTCTTTTCACAGACTGATGTACTAATAGGCATGACATTAATTTCAGAAATGATTAACGAAATAGCTTAACTACGATTGGTGTCCAGCTGGCACTTAAACAAATTGGTGAACACTTTTTGATGGATAAACCAAATTTCTGACCCACAGTATGTGCCTGAATAATTTGGGATAACGAAACTAATCAGACGATCGCTAACTCCAGCTCGGTTTCTACTACTGTTCCCGTCCAGATTCAGTAGCCTAACACTATTCTGTACACGTGATCTTTTGTGTGATGTGAAAGGTTAGAGCTAGAACGCAAACTGCAAGTCAGTAACATCATCTTTCATTTGGAATCTGGACAACAAATAGTGACAACTGTTGAGGCGTTCATATCAAGTGAGAACCATTCATTTGCTTGAAACTTGTAGCAGTCTATTCACTCAGATGATAAAAGTGACCAAAGTATGATAGCACTGAAGAAGAGTTTTGAGGGTAACGGATGGGTGCAAAAGTTATGCGCACAAATAAAACGGAAGACGTATCAACAAAAATGGAACGACTCACTGACAAGTCAAGGTCCGTTGAATTGAATAGGCCACCACACGAGAGAAGGACAGCGCCAGAGAGCAGGTTCAGTAAGATGACCGATAGATAATTTCATTCGCGACGTAGGATGACGAACGTCGAACGTCGGTAGATCAACAGGTACGCGAAGTTAAAATAATTCACCACGCAATTACTTTACCAACCCAAAAATCCGCACAAAAGAAAAGAAGACAGAGAAAGGGTTTCTGAGGACGGCGTTTTAATTACTGTAGCACTGATCTCACAAAATCCAACTATCCAATCTGTACACCCAACTTTCCCGCCTGATTTCCAGTATTGCGATTGATGGCGTAAATCTTCAGCTCTGCAAAAGAGCAAGCCAAAGTTTTGGATATGGAATGGAGAAGCTTCATTGTCTACGCAATCTTCTTCTGGATAGATGGATCGGGGTAGTGCAGCTGTATATTTGTCGTCATGGTAATAGAAGGCCACTATATTATTTAGATGTTACGACTGAAGCAAAGGTAAACCTTTTTATCCACTATAATTCATGGTCATATTACATTAGCTTGCAAACTAACTAATGACGAGCAGCCAAACAAGGTTTCGGAGGACTGAAGACAGTGCAACAAAGTGCGGATGTAAGGGCGCAAAACCAGCGGACGTCTAAGCATCTAGGCTAAGCAAGGTCAAAGGCAAAATGAACGGACCTACTGATAACAATTTTTGTCCAAAAGTTACCTTGAATCCTAACCTAACTAAGTTGTTAAGCATTCTCACGGACATAACCTTCTGCCAGATGATACGAAACCGGACGGTCAGCTTATGCCGCGCTATTTTACGGTGACTATGACCAATAGGGCTTGGAGCACGGCAGTCTATCGTTCAGACAAAGTGAATTTCGAACAGGCTGACTGGTCTAAAAGTTGGAATCCAAAGCAAGAGTGACTGTTAATCGGTGGGTAGCTGAAGCTCCTATTGCAACCGGGTTTTCACTTTGGATTGTTCAAAGTCACTGGTCGTCTGTTTAACTAAGCAATAATTTTTGTTTCCCCGATTATAATTTTCGTACAACCTCTGAAGATTCGGGTAAAATATATTGTAACTGCGGCCGCAGGATTCAAACACCGACTTCTCCAAAAGAAAGCTAACGCTAGGCCAAACGCTATTTTGCAGGCAGACAGACAATAGGTAGGTGTTCGCCTATCCAATTAAACTAGAAACTCGCCTACAATCATCAACAATTGATAACGTGTAAACTTGAATAGCTGTCCTTCATACCCTGTAGGCACGACTCATAATGATGGGCTCAGATGAGGCAGCAGTTACATATTGTTGTTTTTAAAGAAGTTCTGGTTTGTAAAGTCGTTTTTAATCAGCGCATTATTTCCTCTTCTTGTCACGTTATCACACTTAGTGGACCCCCGAGAGAATCATCCCAATGGCTCGACTGCACAATCGAGTAGTTTGAAAGAACTCGTTCGAACAATACGGTGAGATTCGCTTGTTTTAATTTCGTATTGCGACTGAATGGGCACTGTTGTATTGTGATTCAACTTGTTATAAGCTACAAACAGACAACCGACCTATAAATGAGAATGAATGGTTATCGATTACGGCTTTCATTGTTTCCCGCAATTAGATGCATTTACTTTACAAACAATTCGGCCAAGCAACGACAATATTCACGCCACTGAACCCGACTGTCCGACATCTGCAGTGGCAACTTACAGCAGCCAATATCTTGATGAACGAGCTTAGTTCTTTACAACAGGCCATCACCTTTCTACTTCGCAGCTTACGCCAGTCGACTGCAACATTCGCAGAAAGTGCTCGATATCACAGAAGACTAGCTGGCGTCTTTAGTACATGGCCCAACCAAATAGGTATGTGTAAACTTAAAGAACGAACAAAGAAACTCGCTGGTTAATCACTACCAATTACCATTTCCCATCCTGTTCGCTGTTTACCCGTCGGCGTCACTCGGTGCAGACGATCGGATTTAAACATTGATGCACAAGCACCTGAAGACCTTTCGGTAAGGTAACGCAGTTCACTCAGGGGTCTTGTATACGAGACCTTTAAACTTAAGAGAGGCGATTCTTCTTCGCCAGTGATGACCCAGACTAGCAAATAACAACCTAACTTTGGAGATACGAGTTTCTACTTCATTCCCTACACCTCTATCATTGATGACGCTGCTTCCCAAGAACGAAAACTGGTCAGTCATGTCCCGTAGTCCCGTTGTTTAACACTAAATCTACGCAAGCACGGAAGTTTTACGGAAGCATTTTGCACTTTGTTGCTGCAAAACGCATCCCGAAATGACGTCTAACAATAGTTGTGCTGCTTGAAACTTGCCAAACAACAACACCCTCTATCGAGACGATCGGGCAACCTGATCATTACTCACAAGCGAAAGTGGTTGAGCGTTCACATATGATAATTCGGTCGTGCCTAATGTGAGGTCAATGGCGCAGTGGTAAACACGGTTGCCTCATGAAAGCATGGCCGGAGTTCTAGTCCCGGCAGTGGCAAGGATATGCACTACTGACGAGCTCTAACAAGAGCGAAACTCGAGTCTAGTGTTTCTTTTCGAAAGAGGTTGGCTGGACGATCTATATGGATGCGAACGGTGCGATCAAGTGTGAGTGACGTCCAAAGGGAAATTTACCAAATCACGACTACTCATCAGTAATACCATCTTGTCGTCAGTATAATCGAGATTACTCAGTCTACCACCGGGAATGAGGATCACGCCGACATCTTGTGAGTGCGATAGGCTGTCCTCCATTATTTGGTCCATCAAAAAAATTAAACCAAAATGGTGTTGAAACTGTCAGACAGTTCACCGTAAACCCTAACCTGAGCTGAAGTATGGGAATAAAGCGCCGACAGTATGTTCACATACTTGGTCGGTACACCCCTGCGTTTAAGCGACTCTAAAAGTGTAGATCGATCCACCGAATCGAACGCACCTTTATAGTCGAGAAATACGGCGATTGTTGGCCGGCGGTACACATGACGCTGCTCCAGAATTTAGCAGACTGGAAATTTTACTAACGCATCCTCGTCCAGAAGGAAACTCTGCCTTTTCTTTCGTAATGTCTAGTTCATGAGTTGCAGCGAGTGCTTGAATACAGACGTGGTTATTTTTATCAGTTAGGTTCCCTCCTTTTTGTTCTTTTTTCTTCTTATCTAGGGATTGATTTTCCATTAATGGTCATGTGACACTCAAGTGTTAGCTAGAACCACTGACGTATTGTTGTCTTCTATGATGATATTGATGATGGCACAAACTAAGGCAGATCCTAACAAGTCAGACGATGAACAAGTGGACGTTGAGTTAAAAGTATATACTCCAAATAGTGGACGAATATGCTACCACTACTGATCAGTAACTGAGGGTCTGAATGGTAAAGTGAACATAATCCACATAACCCACTGTGTGTAATGCTAGGTTAATGACATAGTAGCCAACACGTGGTCGCTTCACGATAGCTTGAGTCAGAGTTGAAGTCTTGGTGCTGTTACTTACTACCGAATAGCTGAACCTGGTAAACTAAGGGAACTAGCTGGAAAAGCTATCTGTACGCGAAAGTTGCGATCATATTTGAGTGATGCTCAAACTCGCACCATTGTCTTCGTCTGTACAAACAGCAATAACTTCTCCTCATTTGCCTTGTCACCCCTCGGTCATGTTGCCTAAATTTTTTTGTTTAAATACAATTGAACGATTCGTAAAACTCAAGGTCGACCAGTAGTGTTTTATGTTAGAGCCAATGCCATAATAATGACTGTGTAGTTGATATGGTGTACTGAGCCCCAATCATTTCTTTGTTTGATCAAGAGCAGAGTCCCTTTTGTTTGAAATGAACTTTTTTGACCTAGCTTCGTTATTGTAAAAGCCTTACTAATCCTACCAGACTGAGGTATCATGATCGCTGGTAGGAAAAGCCATCCGACATGGCAAATCATCGCAATCAACGCTACAACCCCATCTAAAATATCACGTGCTGTTTAATCTTTTCGATAACCTTTGTGGATTCCTCCCAAATATACCTCATCAAGCATGTTTCTTTTTTTACTGTTCTGATGACCTGCAGCTTGAGCTGCAGTACCACCTGGTTCAGCTGAAAGTTAAATATACGCATCTGTAGATTTATGTGTTTTTATTCACTTAACCATCCAGTTAGTAGATAGACACATTTTCAAACAGTATCCCTCTATCACTCACTACTTACACGCTTTCTCAAAAGTTCTCGTTTCACGATCTTAGAGAAGCCAGCTTCAATCTGATAGATAGTTACGCGCTTGAAGTGCATCGGTTTCACTCTATGGTTGAATCCGTGTTTACGTTCGCGCTGCCCACGCACTTGTTAGCTATCCAAACGTTCTTTGTATTAACCACTAGAGGGATCTCTTTACCTGACTCGGGTCATTATATATTTTTAATCTGAATAACCTATAAAGAGAACATAACCTGAAACTGACACAATGGATTTGCACAGTAAATTTTTTGGGTCTAGCCTTGGTCGTGATTGCCTTGGCTGATAGGAATAAGGAACCGTAGAAACGTAGTAAACATTAAATTCAGCACTAGTTTTATGCCCTACTCTCCTGCTATTTTAAACAGTGCGCATACTACGAGGCTAAATAAAAGCGAGTGAACCATCTTAAACTGATTGATACACACTGAACACCACTCAGGACTGATTGTAATTTTGTCATTCAGACGAATTTGTAAAGTTGCGCCTTTTATCATGAAGCGTCGAAGTTTGACTTCCCTCTTTCTAGGCCTACTCACTAGCAGTAAAAGTACTGTTTCGCGCCCTTGATAAACTCTGTGTAGTGACTAAAGTAACCAACTGATAGAAATGATAAAAAACATAAGGTAACACCAAAGAAGAGTTGTAACGGTAACGGATGGGCAAAAGGTAAGCTTACAAATAAAATGGAACATGTATTAATAAAATAAGAACTATTCACTGAAGTGTCGAAGTCAGGTGGGTTGAAAAGGTCACCACACACTAAAGAACAGTAACAGTTGATAAGTTTGGACGATGTTGGACAAATAATTCTACAGACGGCATAAGATTGGTACGGGGTTGAGGGTTGATAGGTCGGTAGATGCGCGTGGCTGAAAGTTTTCGCTGTGCAATTACTTCGACAGGCAAAAATTCATCGAACATGACAAGACAGAGGCGGTGTCTGGTAACTCCCGTTTGTTGCTGTTGCCAGTCAAATTCGGAAAATGATGACGATTATTTCAAACAAATGGAATAGACTAGGTTAACAAACCGTACAAAAATGAATTACGAAATATGACCATGAAATATGGACAGTACAATACTCCCTCACTAGAGCTTTCATGAGTCACAATCACGGTGAATAAACGGCAGTTAATAGAAAACACACCACGCACTCGATAACCCCACCGCACATCGTAATCTCTCAAATTTTTTGGCCAGTGTATATGGCGTTCTTTACGTGTAGTACGTTCTCCAATAGCACAAGGGGCTAAGTTACGGGTGAATGTGATACTACCAGGAGTTGGGAAGGATCGTTTGCAGTCAATATAGGATCAGGTGGTACAACATTCTGCTCTACGAAGCTGGTTTCAATCGGTCTGGATATACGGATTCGCTTTATCCAGACATTTCACTAATGGAAAATATTTCATTGCGCTTAACCACCTTGAAGGGACCGAGGTATCGTGGTCGTAGTGGTTTCTTGATGGCATCTTGGCGCATAAACACAAGTTTACATGTGAGCAAATCTCTGTCAACATTGGTGGGTTGACGTAAAACGAAGACTAGACCGGTGTTGTCGTAAACGTGATTCACAATCCTTGCCTGGGTATGAATGTATCGGGAGTTGAAGCAATTCCTCTGTTAGGTGCAAAGTGGTACTGTGAATTTGTTCCGAAGTAGTACAGTCGATATCCTTTTAAAGAGTGGATCGGATCCTAACGAGAATAAGTGGCGGAGGTTCACGCCATTTCGTTGGGTCGGACTGGGTGTTTATCGAGACCTATCATTGTTGGCTCTAGAGCTCGTCAGTAGTGCATATCCTTGCCACTGCCGGGACTAGAACTCCGGCCACGCTTTCATGAGGCAACCGTGTTGACCACTGCGCCATTGACCTCACATTAGGCACGACCGAATTATCATATGTGAACGCTCAACCACTTTCGCTTGTGAGTAATGATCAGGTTGTCCCGAACGTCTCGGTCACGCCCAATGTGAGGTCAATGATGCAGTGGTCAACACGGTTGCCTCATGAAAGCGTGGCCGGAGTTCTAGTCCCGGCAGTGGCAAGGATATGCACTACTGACGAGCTCTAATGAGAGCGAAACTCGAGTCTAGTGCTTTTTTCGAAAGGGGCCGACTGGAAAGTCTATGGGAATGCGACAGCTGCGATCAATTGTGGGTGATGTTCAGTTTATATGAAAACTTCATCCTGTTTGTTTTCTAAACATTTTTTTATGCAACTAATTCCTGAAGTTTTACATCTGCACCGGGAGGAATAAGAATGACTGATGCTTTCTCTTGTTTTATTATACTTTATTTTCACTGACTATATTCCAGTAATCTTCTTCTTGAAGAAGCCACAAAATTGGAAAAGTACTTACAGGAACTCCAGGTAAGTATAACATTTTTATTTGTACAGTCTTTTCAATTGTGTTTTCATTGTAACTAAATCTAGGGACTATGTGCGAGTAGAACAACGGTGAACAACGCAGCGGATAAAGGAACAACGGCTAATGGCAATGAAAAACAGATGATGGAGTATACACGATTACCGCGGAACTTCTCAGTCAGTCCAACTATCCACAACTAATTTATGAAAACAAGGAAGAAAACTGGCCTTCAAACAGAGCTTCATCATGTCGCTCACTCTGAAGACAACATGGTCACAAACTCGTTCGTATTTATAGGGTTTGTGACCAATAGAAAGCAAGGTCAAAAAATGGACCAGACAAAGTCCACAGAATATAACGACGTCGCAATCAGAAGACGAGCGTGTAGGCGGGATGCTAATAGTATTAACGAAACATCGAGAACGCTCGTGAAAGACGGAGAATCACGTATTCACGCCATCTTCGAAGGTTATTTGAAATAGTAATGTGTTAGGCCTTTTGCAGTACAAACAAAACGATATTTTCGGGGAATTGAAGACTTCCTCGACACGTCCCTTGCGAGGACTAGTAGTAGCTGATCATCTATTCAACCTGAATAAGATATGGCTTTCGGTGTTGTCAATGGTTCCAACGTTTTCGAGGACGATTTTTCTCGGCGGCGGACGAAGGTAAGGTTGATGCCGCAGGTAGTATTTCTTCCTCAGGAAGCTGAAACGTGTCCAGTAGCAAGTAAAGAGGATTTTTTTATCCACACCATGGTGTAGCCGGAGCTGATTGCGATGGCGGACCCAAGTGTCTCCCCGCAACGGAAATCTCATAAAGCACCTTACCCCGGCGTCTCGTTATCACACCTTCTGCCCACTGGTTGTGGCCGGATCGATACTCGCCGGCTTAGAGGGGTGACTAAACTGATGGCTGAGTGTGTCTATTTGGAGGACGTTAATTCCGTTCCGAATGCTCCTTCGAGATCATGGCTGTCAATGTGGTTTGTAGTTTGCGGCCCATAAAGGCTCCGGCAGAAGAGTGGTTACTGTTCAGCACCTTGTCGGGAATCGTCCTGTACACAAGTAAGAACTGCTGTAAGATCTCTTCAGACGATGCCTTTCCAAGCGATTTGAGAAGAGCAGGTTGGAGTGTCTCAGCAAAACGTTCTGCCTGTCGGTTTTACTCCGGACGATGCAGAGGCGACCGAACCTGTTCATGGGCGTTGCGACGGCAGAATTCCCCGAATTGACTGGACATGAACTGAGTACCAGTGACAGAGACAACGGTTTCGGGGAGGCCATGCTGACTGAACAGTCGTCGAAGAGTGTTGATAGTAGCAGTCGCCGTTGGTGAAGTCAGTGGTACGATCTCAGGCCATCTGGAAAATGCGTCAACCAAGACGAGATAAGATATCCCGTTTATTGGACCGGCGAAATCGACGTGAACTCTCGACCATGGATGCTCCGGTTGAGGCCATGGAATCGGCGTCTGGCGGGTTGGGTTTCGGGCAGCTTGCTGGCAACTGGAACAATGTTTGACCACGTCCTCAATTTGACGATCCATGCCAGGCCAGTAAACATTGTCCCGGCCGATCGCTTTCATTCAACTGGTGCCCTGATGGTCCCAGTGGAATTGGCGGCGGACCAACGGTCGATGACTGGCTAATACCACGACACGATCTACAAACATCAGATAGTTTTGGATCAAGGATATGGACTGACGGCGTTGTTGTAGCTGTTGTAGACCTCTTGTCAGATTCGTGGTAGGTCAACGGCCCTGAAAGTACTGAACAGCTTAACAAAGGACTGAGTCTTCTCGTTTGGCCTGTTTGATGTCACCCACAATTACCGGAAGAGCACGGATGGCGCCTGATAACTGTCGGATGGTGTCTGGCTCAATAGACACCGTGGCAATCACCGCATCTTCTTTGGCCGGTCGATGGTTGCTGATGAGGCGGGAGAGAGCATCGGCCTGCCCAAAATCCTCTGTCTTTCGATGCTGGATCCGAAAGTCATAGCCGAGCAAGATGGTGGCCCAGCGTTGAAGTCGGTTGGCGGAATGCACCGGTATGTCGCCTTTGAGCTGAAGATGGACAGTAGTGACTTGTGGTCGGTAAGTAGAATGAAAGGCCAACCATAGATCAGCCTGTCAAACCGTTTTACTGCTAACACCGATGTAGGATTCTCCTTTTCTATCTGGCCGTAGTTCCTCTCAGCAGCTGTAAGTGTTCTGGAGGCATGCATAATGGCTTTTTCCGATCCGTCAGGAAACATATGAGGACGACGGCACCAACACCACAGTTGGAAGCATCGGCTGCCACGACGATGGCAGCTTGGAGTTATAGTGGGTCAGGAGCAGGTTGGAGCTGAGCATCGATTTCAGCTGAACGAATGCGGCTTCACAATCGGTAGACCGGTGCCAAGATGCGTCTTTCTCCAGCAAACGGTTGGGTTGGGGCACAAACGTTATGTAACGAGGATAGAAATGTCCCGTAGTAGCTGATCACACTAAGGAAGGCGGGAATTGAAAAGACACCCATTGGTGGCGACATCTACTTGTTAACCTGGATGTTCTCAGGGTCGGGATGACGGCCGGCTGCATCGAAAATGAAGCTGAGGTATTTGATGGATTGAAGAAAAAATGGCATTTCTCCGGTTGCAAACGAAAACCGTAGTCCTTAATACGCTCCAGGACAGCATGAATTCAACTTTACAGTTCTTTCGAGCTGAGTCCGACAACCACGATGTCGTTCAGGTAAGTTGCTGTCCCAGGAAGACTAGTAAGAAGCATGTCCATCACCTGCTGGAAAATCACAGGAACCGTCTTGATACCAAACGGCAGTCTGGTATATTGAAATAACTCCGTGGTGGGTGTTGATAGTGACCAAATCACTGGGACTCGGGTACGATCTCAATTTTTAGATAAGCGTTAACAAGACCCAAGTTGGCTAAACAGGTTCTGCAATTGAGTGTTGTGTACAGATCGTCTTGTACCATAAGTCGATGACAATTCAATTCAAAGACAGAGTTGTGCCCAGCTGGGAAATCGCACAGATGCAAATCGAGCCATTGGCCTTCTTGACTACGACAATTGGAGCGGCCCAAGCAGAATACGACACAGGAATGAGGACGCCCTGTTCCTCAAGGCGTTTGAGCTCTGCGTCCACAAGTGCCAAAGTCGCGTACGGTACCGTTCTTTTCGGACAGAAGGCAGTTTAAACTTCTGGAAATGAAAGTAAACTTGTTTGGGTCCCAATGCAGAGCCCCAGACCCTTTTTGAGACACCGGCACGAACCGCTGGGCGATTTCAGTCATCGCTTTGGGTAGCACTGCAGGGGAACGCACCTGGTTGTAGACTGCTCGAATTGGAAAATTGGGCAGTCCCAGTTGTTCTAGCCAAATGAGCCCGAGTAAATTGGGATTCTAGCCAAAGACGTAGCAGGAACTGTTAATAGTTGTGCCTCGAAATGAGACGCAACACTGCAATTGGCCAGTCAATTGCAAAGGTCACCACAAGCGGTGATGGCGGATTGGGACGTCCGTTAAACTGAGGATTGGCCAGGCGTTCTCCAGAGATTCTCCGAGATGGCTGTAGTATTCGACACATTGTCCAACGTAATCGATACGAACATTCATTGACCAGGAACGTTGACTTGGAAGGTGGTCAGCGGGCTCACTGATTTGCCAACTGGTTTGGATCTGAGCCTCGAGTTGAACTTGGAGTCATACCACTGTTTAGAGATAAAATGACTGCTGTCAATATGCCAGGTTTAACACAAGCCATCTTTGTGCCCTACACTGAGAGTAAGGGTACAGTCTGAAAGAACAGTCACGATGAGAGTGCTAGACACCACAATGCCTGCACGGGGATGAGGGGTGACCTCATGGTGTTGGAGCGTTGAAGGTACGTTCCAAGTCCCGTAGGAAGTGAACCAAGGCCAGGATGCCACGGTAGATCATGGGCTTGCGTACCACTGCCTAAACCATGTATGGATGATCCAGAAGGTACTGTGTGTAGGGCATCAATGTTTCGTTGAACCATCGTGGCGTCATGTTCGGGGTTGATGAGACGATAACACTCAGTGGTAAGCATCTGAAGCGTCCTCATGTAATCTTGCCGGACCTCATTCAGCAATCGGGTGCGGATGTCTGCGTCCTTCGCAGAGTGGAGACCGCAGACGAACACCAGAAATTTGAATCGGTCCCTGTAAACGTACCAGACTTAAAACACTGACACTAGCGGTTGACCACATCGGCGTAGATGACGTGGGCGTCATCACTGAACTTGCCAGTTTTAGACACTGGTATGTCGTGGTGAACAAGGAAGAGTGATCACCGAAGATGATCACAGCGCTTCAACCGTTTCCTCGAAGAAACTGTCGCGTGGGTTCTTTGGAAGAATGAAGTCGATACACTGCGTGTGTTCGACAGTACCGCGTTTGCACAAGAAAAGACAGACTTTCCACAGTGCGTTCTGTGCACCGAACTCGACACTGAACAGGTCTCCGTGTCGTTTGAACCAGGCATGGAACTTTAAGCTAGTCTGAATATCGTAATGAAACTCGGTGACACCACTTGCGATAGCGTCGACAGATTGTTTCCCACCGGCCGACGCTAGCAAGGTCAAGTTCTTTGTAGATAACGAGTTGCCGCGCGAGAACACGTTTCAAGTCGTTAACCGTCATTGGAAAATGCCATCTCCGTCGCTAACTTTTATAGTTACTTAACATAATACTGTTTTAGGCCGTTTGGAAGGCAAATGATTTTCGAGGAGTTGGAGATTCTCCCGACAGTTTTTAACACCAGTAATACATTAGTGGAAACTATGGTAACAGTTTAAGTTCCCACTGTTTTGAAGCGAAAGAGTTACAATACACTCATAGTTGCCTTTCACGAGCTTCTTTATGCCTTGAAGAAGAGCCCCCGTGTTACCGGCATTATTTATGTTTACGCATCAGTTAACGGTGTATGTCGAAGATAGAGACTACAAGATAAACCAGAAATAGCGGAAAATCATAGAATATGGGTCAAATACTTGTGGTTGACGTAACTTCGTTATAAAAAGGTCACATGAGCACTGCGCTGAAAACCGTGTTACCAGTGATTCGTCGTTTACTTGAACCGCGTGGGACTTGTAAAATAGTGTAAACCAAAACAACGCCGGTCGTTTGCGCAGATGTTACTTTTTACACGAGTTTTACGTTCCTGAAGTGTTTAAATTTACTAACTTGCATGCCGATGGTGATTTTAACATTCGAGAGTGACACATAATACTCTACAGTCTTAATCCACTGGTAACCGTTGTGACAAGATCGTCAGTTCTCTATTATGTGGTGAACTCCGATTATTGATTTTGACTCGCCCTGGTACCTAACGTAACTTTCGTTACATGTGAAGTAAAATTTAATTGGTCCGCAGAGACAAACGTTTCACAGTTTTCAATTAGATTCGTGGTACACAAAATTTACTTTGATGATAGACAGATTTATGTCATTTCAGACGCCACCTGAAATTAGGTAAGACCCTATGAACCATAAAACAATTCTCCGACGCCTCTTACTTTATCGAATGATCATGCCATTACACATCAATGGTGAACCACTGATTTGATTGACTGTTGGCCCTGAACGTGATGATTGGGATGAAGTCCAACGAGGGATCTTTTCACAGTGATAAACTCTAAACGGTATAACATGATCCATCGTGATAGACATGTGATTCCTTTTCAAGAACATATTGTTATCCATAGGTTACCTGAAATAGAGTCATGGTTGGCAAACGCCTTGAACTCGATTAAATCCCATAATAGGACGTTATGGCAGGGCGACTTACCGGTCCAAGCACAGGTTATTATTAACAGCCAGAGGATGTGTGGTACACGTAGCACTTAAACAAACAAAAAGGTGGAGCTGCATCTGACACAAGACTTCGTGACGCGCAGTCTGTGGCTGCAGGCGCTGCAAAAATCGTAACTGACTGGATACACTACTGTGATTAGTCTTGTTTAAACCAACACTTGGTTATTCACATTTGTCTGTTATTTGAGGCGCGGATACATGGTTCGTTACACTAACATGAGTTTGCATCTCATCATGCTGACTTCGAAGAGGTTATACTTTTGAAACGAATATACCGATCGATCATCTAAAAGATATAACGAGCTGCAGTCATAAATTAACCAGGGGATAAGTGAGAATCAATTCTGTTCTGGGCTAGTTGATCATTCGGGATAGTTTATCGTTTTCCCAGATTAAAAACAGTGCGATTCCGTCAGCTTTCAGTATTGGTGAAGAAATGTTTACGAGGATGGCAGAAGAGCGCTATGCATTTACAAATCTTTTCCGATTGTCGCATTGTAAAAACGTCCGAGTACCTGTTAATGGGTTTACACTGCGTCTTCAGCCTTGTTCTACAGATCAGAGGTCTGGTCAGTTCGTGTGAAAGGTGCGTATTGACTCTGGGTGTTTGTTCACTGTTGTCTCCAACTGATAAACCGCATCAAGTGGGCTGAAAGTCTGAATGTCGGGACTGTTCGTCTACGAATACTTAGGTTGTCTCCGATTTTACTACCGACAGCCGAATTACTGTTGGGGCTAGCAGAGTCACAGATGCCGTATATGGACTAAGCGTCCCCAGGTGTTGCAGTGTTCACTATGGCTGCTGTCGGTCGAAAGAACTTGCAAGATGACAGAGGGATGGCGTGGCTAAGGGGCAGGATAGTCTGGATCACCCAGCTGAGCAAGTCTGGTATGCATCTTCTGCCAGGTTACAGATTGCGCGACCATCGGAAATACTCACGGATATAGTAGCTTCGAAGTTAGTGGTGAACCTACATCCCTATGATTATTGATTATCCTTCTTTATGAAGCTCTACAGCTTTTGGTTATCTTTTCCACTGTATATATCCGCACGTGTGTTAATCGGTTATTTCGTGAGCTGCTTCAAGAAACAACAGCAGTCCAAACCGTAATGTCCATGGGTATAGCTCAAAGTTAAAGATGCATTTTTGTAATCAGTGTCTGACTTATTCTGAGCGTTGTCTTAGAAATATGTGCTTGATCATCGAATCTTAACATCAGGTATCACCTGAGCTCACGTCCATCCTTACTTTCCGGTAAATACCCTTTTATCTCTCCACAGAACTCCATATTCACCAATGTTGTCCATCCGTATAATCCAACTGGTGACTGTAAGCGGGAGGCTCCTCATGGTGATCCGATTCAAGTGATTGAGCACGGTGACGCCAAAACGAAATCCTCAACCAGGTCAGTTGTCCCGAAAGTTGGCAAACTCAACCGATGCAAACAGTCAGCCAAGGAACACAGCGGTTCGGTTTCTAGGCATCAAACTCCCGATACCTCATCAACCTCTCCCCGGTCCACTTTATCAGCTACCTCGTCTGCTTCAATCTCCCCTCGGTCACTCCCAGGTGCAAACTTGAGTCCGAATTCAAACGGATCCGCCGTGCCTTCGGAGAGCGAAAGCTGGTCGGGACAGCCTGTTGTCAGGGAAAGGTTAACCCCATGTGCCAAGGCCCTTTTAAGGAAGTCGTCACCCCAAGTTGGTTTCAAGAAGGAAAGGTGAGTTGGTATTTTAGTCAGCAAGCTTCTGTACAACAGGTTTCGCCTGAAAACGATATACTGGGAAAACTGATGAAATGGAGTCGGTGGACTGACTTGCGTGGCAGTCGCTTATCCGAGGTAGAATCTAACAAATCGATATTGCATCTGCTTTCCCAGCTTGTTGCAACCCTTAGCTTTCAGTGAGCATTGCCTGTTCTCTAACTGTAGTTGGGCAATAGGCTGTTGCTCCCTTAATTTCGCTTGTTGAGATGTCGAACCGACCTTCATCCTGTTACTGAATCTAGAGGGAATAGACGAAACCATTCTGATGAGTGTATGAACACACTGTTTACTAATTTGTCTCAGCCCACCTTCGAAGAAGTTTGGAATGTTGCTTCTTTCCAGCTGACAACGGATGTCCTCGATCAGCGTTGTGCAACTGTTTGCTGCGAATATCAGACCTTAGAACTGTGGGCCACCCATATACACCTTGTGATATATCAGTACATTGGTATATGCCGAAATGAAGATTATGGGACTATGCCCAAGTCATGGCTAGAACAGTGTGCTTAATTACACAAGCAAAGAAATCAAATTAGGGTGTTTGGATGTCTTACATCATAACACCTGTATGTTCCAACACTAGCGTGTTATCAGGTTTCATCATGGTCATCACTTCAAGTACTACCAAGACTGGAGAGGAGACTGCTACCCAGGGGACACCATACCTTTCTATATATTTTTTCCATTTTAGGCACAAGATTTTCCATCACATGCTAAAGCAATTCACTTTGATGCATTGGAATTTCTGCGTTAGAATCTTGGACGTGACGGCAAGAATGCAATTGGCTTAACTAACCGGAAGAGACAACCAACGTACTTCGTCATTGGCTACTTTGATCGAGGAAGTGGTACGGGTTATTCAAGGGGTGTCAACGGCCTTTGCTTGAATGAGAACGGGGTTAGCGGTCAAATGTTGCACACCTCGTTGATACACATCATACTGTCAACCTGGACTCCTCTTTTCGTCCGATTTACCGAGTCAACGCCGGTCACTCAAAAGCTGTCAGATGCCGAATTTTGGCCACAGCTGAAGCGATTGGAAAGTTTTTTTAATTGTATGACAATTTTACGTTTGTTCTTCGTGTAACCTGACAGTGTAATTTCGGTTCACTCCGCGAAGCATAATTAGTTGAAATGATTCGGGAGCAAAAGTTTGGAGTTCCCTAGGATTCTAATTGTTGTCATGAACCGTGTACATTAAGTATGTGTACACTCCATAAACTCAACAACTAAACCCAATTATGGGCCCAGTGATCTACTTTTGATTTAGAGATTGAGTCAAAGCAAAACGTTTCAGGGTTTCTTGCCATGACTACCTTTACAGCTAGTCAAACACATGCAGCATGTTTGTCTGCTGATTCTGATCCACATGGATCTGAACATTTTAATGGGATCAAATCAATCAAGGCCTTCATCATTACGGTTTAAAATGCGCAAACTTCATACGTTGTGTATTTCTATTTTCTCCGTTTTACAACTGTCAGGAATTCATCCCAAAACTCAGAAGGCAAGCAGTTGCTGACGTTGCCTCGACTAAACACTATAACTACCACAACTGTTAAAGGACACTTGGCTCGAACCCCAACACAAAATATAACTAGTGGGCCTCGTTCAAACCCAGTCGATTTAAAGCAAGAACCCTTTATTGCAGGATTACACCGGTTCAATTCTGCACAAAAGTTTCGACAGAT
>LOND01005228.1:0-27124 GCA_014220965.1 Paragonimus kellicotti
GAATACGGCGACTGTAGGCCGGTGGTACACACGACGTTGGTTCAGAATTTGGCGAACAGTGAAAACATGATCTACACATCCCTGCTCTGGGCGAAACTCTGTCCGCATTCTTCTAATGTTCACCTACGGAGCTGCAGCTAATCGACGAAGTACAACGGATGCCAGAACCTCCACTTGGATATGGACGACTCTGCGATGCTCCAATTCCCGCACATTTCTTTAGAGTGGGCCCCGTTGAACAGTTCCATATGATAGCGAGTGATAACGGCCGACGAGGACACAACAGGAAGCTTTTCAAGCTTCGTCCTCGGACCTTCCTTAGGCAGCAGTTCTTTTCTTACAGGGTTATTAACCTTTGGAACAGCCTTCCCTCTGAGGTCGTTAGCAGCACTTCTAGAGATCGCTTTAAAGCATTACTTGATTCTCATTTACGAAAAATCCATTATTCATGTAACCTTACTCTGTTCTTGGTATTTACTGTAATCCCCAAGAGCGGTGCTACACCCTGTTTTCAATGATTGCATTTCAGATCAACAGGAAGCCCGCTTGACACTGAGCAAGAAAAACCGACTGGATCCGGGTACTTTGGGCCCCTGCCTCGAACCCGTGTATCAATCGCTGAATCGCTGAATTGTGATTTTGTACACGTGTACACATTAAATCTGTCGTATTGTTAGCGCGCGTTCCAAGGTTTGCGTTACGGCTCGTTACGTCATGGATGTTGTGAAGTATATTCGTAATTGGGCAGATGACCATCACTTATACATGGTAGTAGCTTCCTTTATGTGATTTAGTTCTTCAGGATTATAAAGGACAACAAAGGGCCGAGTGGTGTATGAATATCATTATGGTGACATTTTTTGTAAGTTCAGTACATCTCGATCTACTCTTTCAGCTGATTGCTTTCCCTTTGGGGTACTACAAGGAAATGCTTTCCGTTAGTGTGTACACACTACTCGCTGGTGCAGCTGTTTCGGCGATTATCGTGTTGCCGCCTTGGCCCTGTTTCAGAAGACATCCACTTAAATGGCAGAAACCATTATCCACTGCTGGAGAATTTTCGGCTAATTCCAAACCGAAAGGCGACTCTAAGTAAAATTTTGCGGTGTCTGCTTTTGTTCTGGTTTGAATGCGGTGTACATATTTTTGTCTGCGAAACAATGAGTTCCATAAATGGACTATTTGTCGAAATAAAAAGTTACTGTTAGTCCTCTACTACAACTTCTTCCTGTCATTTTCAGCGTGTTAGAGACGTGCATGCATACTGTGTTCAGCCTCGTGGCTTCGAGAATTGGTTGTAGCATTCTATGTATACAATTTTGTTCGTTAAAGTACGTAGGCGAGATAGACTGAAAACTACGTTACTGTCATTAAAATGATTTGGGATGCTATCCCGATGATTTTTCAAACATCACGAAATCCACCTTGACGTGTTTGACTCTTGTCCACTTGACTTAAGTTGAGTGATGGGCGGTTTGTTAATGGCTTTTCTACTGCAGTCTGGCTTGCATGGCTGGTTATCACATTTGGCGCAAGCTGTTTTGCTAGACGTAACAAAACGATTCACAAATACACCTCCACGCTTCCTTTGAACGGCTTGTTTTTCTAAGCGTGTGCGCCCATGTTTTCATGTTCTTATAGTTGTAATTATACTATTTGGGATTATTTGTATCGTGGAAGCAGATACGCCGCCCGACATGGTAGTTTCTTACATTGTTTTTATTTCCGGTGACGTAACTTATTCCATTAGTTATTCAGACTGGCTGGTAACCGAGTTAATTGGCGTGGGATACAGACTGAAGTTGATACACGAAATACTATGTGTAACCCGTGTGTCTGTTATCGAATCTAAAGCAATCGCAGACATGCTTTTTCCTGGCATGACGGAAAGTGCTTTCAACAGAATGCATTGTTTGACTATGTTTTGTATTGCCACTTAGTGCGTAAGTACACTGAATGAACTATTCCCAGGTACGCGCGGCAGAAACCAGGGGCGAACTGAAAATGCCAATAAATAGGAGACCCCACGTAGAAGTTAACGTTTCCCGTGAAACGCTGTACGAGACCGACACGCAACAATGGCTAGGGAGGTCGAGGATCCAGCCGTCGAGCGTGTCAGCAAGCGAGAGGTATGTTTGGCGTCGTTGGCGCGCGTAAGTCAACAAACGGGCAGGAAAACCTCCTTACGTTCCTATGTACAGTGGGGGCTAGTGTTTTAGAAAGTCCTTCACACATGGTAGGAATTGTTTATTGATAGGAGGTAAGGGTCGCCGATTGTGAGTCTCTTTACTGGGTGTCTCAGCACAGGAATAAGCAGGGCGTTAACTCCTTCCAGCGCGCCACTATATGTGCATCCAGGAACCGCTTAAAGACCATGTCATTGGGTGCTAGCACCACCTGCGCTGGTAGCGCATTCCAACTATTGACGGTCCGTCGAGACAGACGAAATACAGAGTGAAGTCGTCCTGGTCGCTGCTTGAGAATCGTGAGAGGATGGCCCCGAAATCTGTGCTCATTTCGGAGGGGAAATCTGCTTTGAGTTCCTCGCCTGTCCTCCTCATGGAATGCGGCGTATCACAATAAGGTCACCGCGGAGTCGCCGGTAACTCTGGGGGTACATGTTCAGATACTCTAGCCGCCGGTTATAGGAGAGGCCTCTCATCCCAACAACCATACGTGTGGCTGCCCTCTGTACTCTTTCAAGTTGAGATACCTCACCTTTGTTTATAATGGAACACTGGCGCAGCCGTACTCTAGTCTCGGACGAACATGAGATGAGAAGAGTAAGCAAAAGGCCTCCCTTGGTCACTTTAGGCAAAGGATCGACGGATAGCCCCAAGCACTTTCCTAGCTTTAACACAAGGCTGCGTGGTGTGACCCGTTTCGAGAGTGTCTGACCAGCACTCCGATGTCTCGTTCGCTATTGCACTGTTAATAAGTGGCCTCCAGCACGATATGCCTTAACATCTTTGTGTGGCAGTTAAGCATCGATGTGAACCACTGATGTATTGCTGTCTATGATGATGATAACATCTCTGACATCTTCCAGGTGCATAAAGGAGCATTTCCGTGGTTTTAGAGGCAAGCTCCATTGAACTGTCCATGTTGATATCGTGTCCATGTCCAGTTGCAATATTTCACTGTCCTCAGGGGAAGAGACGGTCCTCCATATTTTCATATTATCAATGAAGAGGGCAAGCGACTGCAACTGGTCCCATAGATCATTGATGAAAACCAAAAACAGCAAGGGTCCGAGCACTGACCCTTGTGGCACACCGCTTGGGGCAGGCAGCCATTCAGATAATTATTGGTTGGCCCTGACAGCGGATGACCCGCTATGGAGGAAGTCTGCTATCCAGCGTACGCTATCAGCTTGTTGAGCAAATGGTTATGTGGCACTCTGTCGAAAACCTTGCTGAAGTCGAGAAACACCACGTCCAGAGTCTTGCCGTCAGCTCTTGCTTCCACCCATCGCTCTCTGGCAAGCAGGTTGGTTTGTCAGGATAGCTCTCTCCGGAATCCAGACCGGCGTTATCGTTAGGTCCCTAAAATTACCGTGCAACTTACGTGGCTAATGAACCAGTCATTATATTGCTCAAGGTTGATTTCGCGTGGACGGTTGATTGTGTTAAGAAGAAAAATCGGGACAATCGGAGAGGCGCCCATGTGAATCCCGATCTTATGAGCTACCTCTTAGAGGTGGCTTTAACTTGTGCATAGTAGGCCATAAATGGTCTTGGCAACGGACCTAACGAAAACAAAGGTATGCAAATAAACAAGATTGATTTATAAAACATGATCGTTGCCGTACACTGTGTTCATGTTCAATGAGGTAACTAACTGTCAAATTGTGATGGAAGCTGTTGAATTGGCGACGCGGTAAACTAATAACAGCGGCACTGACTACAATTGTTATCTCCAGCCACAGTTGCTTGCATCTGAGCTTTAGCATCCGGACAATGTCCATCCCGCATACGTGGTGAAATGTTATAGCAGCGAGCGCCTGATACTATTTCCCAGCTTTGACTGGTACAGTCATAATGCCAACTTACTGCTAGGACGTGTAGTGGGAATAAAACCAACGCCGGGATTTTTGTTAGGGACACGGGTTTTTGTGTAGTTAGTATCGATCGGGTTGGATAGGTATGGGGGATCGGATTGTTGATGTACGTGCTCAATCACGGCGGCCTGTGGGTACAAACTAACCATCGTTGAGCACAACTCTGTGCAATCGTCTCATACATAGGCAGGGTGCACCATTATACCTCCTGCAGTGCAGTAGCCAGGGGTACCCGATTGAAACTGCGAAACATCCGCCCCGTGTATCTGTTACAATCTGCAATGTAGGCTGGGGTGAATGAGTTGGTGGTCTTTATTGTCTTAGAACGAAGCCATACAGAACAGTGCTCCCAGACTCTGCTACATCTTCATTAGTGCGATCTCTATAGGCTAAGACGCGCAAACGGTCAAATAAATGGATAAAGAAGGAAACGGTCGCATTGAGATCTTAGCCTTTTCAGGTTAGCTTGGTTTTGAATAGTGCTGCATCGGAGTTTGCTACATACTGGTCGTACCAATTACTTAACGTTCTGTCAACTCCGCTTGTTTTCTGTGAATGGCAATACCACAGAGGCCCCTTTGTTTGTCTTCCGCATGCTTGTGTCAATGAATTCCTCAAAGTAATCGTTAGCTAGGATGATTTATGGTTTGATCGTGATTTCAGTATATCCCCCGTATAGCGTTTTCTCACTTCTCGTCAGATAGGGCAACATTTGGGAATGACTGACACAGCGAAGTATTTGAGTTGGAAAAGATACTGACTGTTTTCTCTTATAACCGTCCTAGTGTTTTGTATTGCAATCCACGTGCGGCGCCCTGCCGTTTTACATCGCATGGTGATCCTGTGCGATACGAAACTAATGTAATTGTGGATGAACTTCGTCCACAAGATCTGTCCAACTAAAATGTTTCACAATGTGCTAAACAGTCCCAAAGGTGATCTCGTGCGCTTGCTTCTCTTCCTCGTAGATACTGTCACCTCATCAGCTTGTACTATTGTTCACACAGTATCCGTATAGATATAGCATTTGGTGATTTTCATTGCCGTCACGTTGGACTATTACTCAAAAGGATGGTTTCCCGTTTCTGTGTACTCTCAGTTTTGCTCTGCGGTTCGTGGTCACAGCCCATTCGCGTGGAATATTCGGGTACGCTCGTGGTGTTTGATCATTGATGTCCCCAACGGCGGTCGTACATCGTGTTGCTTGACTGTGTGAACAGCTACATTCCAATGTTTACGGATACCCTAACCTAACAGATGGCATATGTGAGCATTCTTCAGGGGAACGGTCAGCCTTCATCCCTTATGACTGCGTCGTCATTTTCTCTAACCGTGGATAGTTTTCACAATTTATGTCTGATGTTGTAGACTTGGAAGTGATGGATTGGACATGCTAGTCTTCCAACCGCCAGTTATTATAGTGTGTGCTTGGGTGAAATTAAGCTGAAGAAATACGCGGATTTGCCTGTCAGTAATATTCGAGAATGGCCAATAGCTTTCCAAACCGTTGTAGTGATGCAGATGCAGCCACAACGCTGTTACTGTTGCATCTTTCCAGCGACTGAGGTTGGGTTGCAACATCATCAGACGTGAGATACCATTTGTTTGATCCAGTTTTCAGATTAGGTAACATCTGCCGCACCGACTTCCGAACGAGGTGAGACCGTATTCATAAGGTAGCAGTGAGCCCAACCTTATTACGCTGAACCCTGCATGATGAGTGTATACACGAACTAATGACGAGAACCGCTGTAGATTGGTTGTTTATTGATAACAGTACTTGGTCTCACTCAGTTGTATTACATGACAACCTTTCAGTGCATTACTGAAAAACGTAATCCTCATGGTTTCGCCAAAGAACCTGGCGAAGACAGTGTGCAATTCTGAAATCGGATATTTGGAGCATGTGGGCTTATCGGCCAGGTTTGCTGTTCTTCTTGATTCCCTAGGCATAAAGACTTGTCTCATATCAGACCACTGTTGCACATGTGCCGCGGCAATCCATTTCCCGGTAATAATCACGACGATACAAACTCCAAAAGCCACACAGCCGGAAGGTACATGATCGCGCTCCCTCCGGAGGTTGGATACCCGTGGCAGTCCCATTGGGCACCACTGTGGTGGTGACTGCAACTACATCCCTCAGGGACGGTGACGATTCTGGAGTTGGTATCGACACCAGAAAATCACGATTATTCTAAAGCCATTTCCTCGGTTAAAGCCTGTACGTGATAACATATCAACTTTTCTTTGCGAAGTATTTTAATGTCTGGGTACTAGGGACCGAAACTGGACAATCGTTGGCGCAAAAAAATCTTTCACACTATTTTGTCACTGAGGTTTGCATGTAGCTGTCTGCGGTATTCAATAGTTCGGTGCGGCTGAAAATTGGAAGTGGTGTCGGAGGGATGCGAGACCAATTTTTGTTTCACTGGACGTTGCTGAGTCCCCATAAACCATAGAACACGTCTCTGTGAGGAGATTCTCAATCGTAAGAACAGTTTCATGTCTACCGATGCTTCAAGTGGAATTTTGACAATGCGCCCATCAACTTGTGATCACCTCACAGTTTGTCATCCAGAGACAGTCCCTGGTAATTTGCTGTGCAGTCATATACTCGGAATTCTGTTGACTTGGAGTTTAGCTCCGGAGGGTGTGGAATATATCACCGATAAGAGTAGATTAGTTTGAGATCAGCTGGAGGTGCCCTTTCATTAGGATATTACGTAGATTCGGAGATCTGGAAAGCAGTAATGTTATTTGCCATGTCTTACCGTTGAACTGAATAGGCTTTGTGTCATGTGTATTGGTTTACAGTCTCTGAGGAAGAACACGCTTTTGTAGTCATGTTTGGTACTAACGGCTCTACGCTGTGTTATCATTTATACGAACCGACGGAAAGAAACAGTTAGATGTCGACTGTAAGGCCACTGTACCTTATGCTGCGATATTGTTGTGACTGTTAAAGGTGCAGATGTAATTAACCTCACCATCACCGATTTTCCGCTTTAGTCTGCCTCCCATTTGTTCCACATTCCTTGCATCCTAAAATGGTACATATTTTTAAGCGCATATCAGCAACTAAACGCTGGTGGTTTTAGTAACCGCACTCTTTGACAACCAAGTCTACAAGCTGCTTTGATCCATAACTTCATGTTTGGTGCCTAATGTGAGCGACCTCTCCGGACAGTGAATGTACGGCTGAAACATTGTCGTTTACTTAAGTTTATCCACGAATAGCTGTTTATCGGATATTTCCTTTCCTGGTGTCTAGCGATGCCGAAGTGGGATTAAAACATTTATGCACGGTTAAATTAATTATATGGAATGAAATCTGCTGACGCAAATCGAAATCGAAATTGCTGCTTTGATCAGATTTGCCTATGTTCCAACAGTCAGCAGGTCAGATGCTAGTGAGAATGCATTCTGTGAGACCCTCATAGAACTTGAGGCAGACTAGTCACTCAAACAGAAAGCGGACTGGTAGGCGGTTATAACACTCAACATAGTCGTGCTCCAGCAGATGAGTGATTAAATATCTTTGGCGTTCGAGCCTTATGTATTCAGAGTTGTGGAAAACTCCTAGCCCCACTACTCCATAGTCTCACGGCTAGTGCCGCCCTTCATGCCAGTGAACAACTGTCAACATCGGAGATCACCTTTGTGAAGCTGATGATCATTCAGTCAGTTGATAAACTATCGGTACGGTGTTAATCCGCTCCGTTAAAGGCTATTAGCTATTTTACTACTGTTGTTGTTCGTGTTCACTTTGTCGTCGTTCGCTCAGAGACCACACGATAGCAAATGCAAGGTAGTTAACTGAAATTCGAACGAAGAATATAATGGGGAACTATCATCGCGCAACACTTTATCGAACAAGACTTGTCAAGTAGAGAAACAGAGGGGGAAACCGAACGTTAGAGACATACTCGCAGGCCGCATTTTCTCGAAGATCGCTGTTTCGTTTTCGACAGAATTGGATTTTAGGGCACGTTGGCTAAAACCCAATGAAGAGGAGTGTCTGCAATCTGTTTGTTCGCGAATATAAACAACGATCGTCGGAACGCCACCAAATGACTTAGATGCCGCAAATTTCGTGTAACATCAGCTTTGGTCGTAACGACGAAAGAGATCGAAGCTGATAATTTGTTTTAAAAATAACGGAGGCTTCTGTACATTCTGCTTTGTGCGCTACGTATCAGTGAAACAATATGTAAAGACCACTTTTATCTCCATCGCGCTCAATCTAATAACTAGCCTCTATCCAACAAACCCAGGACATCATCATCGTCATAGCAGCCATGAGCCTGACCAAAAGGTACTGTGGCTCGGCTGCCGCTCACCCCTAACAGAACTCGGTGGACGTGCAAACTCCTAGAAAGAAGACGTTACTAAGAAGTCGAGATTAATTCTTTAAAAATTCTAGCTGAAGACTAGAATGCAGGATGAGTACGGGTAAACAAGGGCCGTTGAACTGCGACACGCCGCCATCTCGGATAGCGTCTCCAACCAGCGGTTTGAGTGATCACGAGGACCCCATCCAGGCAGGCGACACCTACCCACTTTACTCAGTGAGGCAGTCAGTGAAGGGCGAGTGGTATTTTGCTTGGGCAGGGAGTGCATTGAGTAGAATTTTATCGCACGACGCATCTTGGAGCATTGTCGCTTTCGGGTAATCAACGATCGCGGTCCTTTTATACTTGAAGACTACCTTTGTTTCGTTTGCTCTTAAAGTTCGCTGGATCTGTCTTCTCCTCAAAGCAATTCCAAACAAATGTGTAAACTGATTGAGATCGTCACACGCCTGCTGTGCAAACAAGGGGTGGGTTTATGGGAAGTCGTATTGGATGTTCACCGCCTCTAGGTATGATCTAACCCTCTTTTCCTGTTCACCTGTGTCACGGGCGACGAAGATGCTTTTGGAGAGTTCAACGATCTTTATATGGAGTTTCTTTTTCGTATTAAGGTTACCGACACGGAACATGTGGACGACATTGCTCAGTTTAGCCCTTCTGCTGAGAACGTGCAAAACATACTAAATGAAGCGAACGACCGGTGTGATCTGTACGGAACAAACTTCACACTTTCAAAGTACATTTTGTCACTCCAAGACTGGGGCGCTCCCACTCTTGCTTTTTCTTATTACGGACAGATTGATTGAAACGATGGATCGTTTCACTTACCTGGGTAACGTCACCCTGCAAGTGTGTAATGTTCTTGGTGGAAACTTGTTGCTTCTACATATCTCCGCCTCTTTTGACTCTTGTAAAACGTCCGGTCACTACTGTGAAGATAGGCGAGCGTTTCATTAGGTGCAGTCATCCAAAAACCTGACCCATTTGTGTCGAAAATATGACCTGCAGTGTTTATCCATTGTTCATCATCGCTAGGTGCGGCGACTGTGTAAACAACGCGACTGTCCGTCGCTATGTGTTAAGACTGATTTTGCATGTTTGACCAACTGACAGTGCATAGTGAACTACTGCATTTTCAACTAGTGCTGTAATCTAATGACTGTCATAATTCAGCAACACAGCAAACACGACCATGCTGCAACAAGAGTTAACTGTGCCCAAACGGCGCGTCACTCTGCAGCTAGCTCACAAAGGTGATACGCTGGAACGACTCTATCAGCGACTGCGGTCAGCAGTCGGTTGAACATTCTATTCGGCCCCAGTCAAAATATCATATTCAACCAAATAACAATCCCTCCGGTGAAAGTACTACTAACTCCGTACGCCGAATCTCACTTTATTCACCTGTTTTACTGTGGATGCCAGGCCACCAACGTGGGCAGAACAGAATGACAGTTGCGCGGTCACGTAGCCGGGCCTGTTTCCGTTTGAGCTGCACGTGAGATGAGACTGGCGCCAGTAACTCGTATTGCACAGTCAGCGTCTTCGATTGCACGTCAGTTTACCTCTGGACATAAGGTCATCGTTACTCATGTTTTCAAAATCTGTCACGTACTCAACAATCAGTAGGAACTGCATCCGTACGTGATGTCTAAAGTCGGGATAGGTGTAACTGAGTCCACGACTGCCTGGATGGGTCTCGCGGTGAAGTACCTTCAGAGGACTCTGCGAGCCTTGGATATGTCAGAAGAGACGCGCGCGTACGCGCTAGGTAGTCGCCTGCCTGAAGTGTGATGGCTGGCGTCTGTTCTCGGCAGCTCGAGCGGCAGTTACTGCCATCCATGCCATTCAATCATAGGGTCTTCAGCTTAGAATTTTTAAAAAAGATTAATCCTCCGACTCTGTATCGAGCTAGTACGACGTACTTTCTTCTAGGATAATTGCACGTCACTGTTGGGGTGAGCGGTAGCCCGAGCCAACACGCTAGCCATATATTTTGTCGAGCGGTGTCTCATCGGCTGACTAGTGCCACGGCGAGTGATGATCCCTGTTGCACATCGTCTTACTGCTGTCTCTCATATGTCTCCCTGAGGTTGCTTTCATGCCAACACTATAGAATAGTGACTATTTTATAACACAGAAATTTTACATGAGCTCTTCCCAGATGGACCTAATGGTTCATTTTGAGTATTGATCCAGTCTGAGTATACCTGTCGATGTGCCATAAGAGAATAGCAAACTTTCTAGCCAAGTTCTCTCAGTACTTACGTTGGTGGCTCTGGAATGCACCGTGCTCACTTAGTCTTTCTCTCGACGCTCACTACACTCCAGTGAATGCTGCTATATTATTATGCAGCGCGCTAGCTCAGATACTGGGCGGTGTATCATAGTGGCTGAGTAGGTTAGACAATACGTCGCTAGATTAGATAATAGAAAATTTGCGGTCTGCTCACCGTTTTGACTTGTCTCAGTACGCTGACTCCTCAAAGAGACACACCTGTTTTCCAATTACTAATAGAAAAATGCTCTATACACAGTATATATGCCCGACGAGGATTCACACTAGCATTATTATATGATCGTGAGAGACCGTAGTGAGAAGCTCGCAGAAAGAGCTCACGGTGTTGTTCGAGCTCTAAACCAGTTCTCTTCTCAGGCCAGAGAGTCAAAAGTATCGCAAATAATGTATTTAAAAAACTCGGTGCTCTCTACCGCCACGCCGAGGCACTCTCGCGTGGAAACTACTGACGCGATAGAGATGAGAGTCCGTGAACGCTGCTCTCTTAGGTGAGATTATGTCAGATCACTGTAATTAGTACGAACTAACTTCCGTCGAACTGTGCTAATATAAACATATACTGTGCTGCGAGCGACTCCCGCGTGCTCATCCTATGGACTTGAGCACCACTAGTATAGTCAGTATTAGAAGTATGTAATAAAATAGAGACTAAATTCGCGACCGGGTCTGATCTCTCACTGGTTCGCAGTAGACCTTCTCTTCGTGTGAGCCGGAGCACATTGTATAACGTTAAATTGGCTCCTGTGAGAGTGAACACAATATTTCGTTATTTCGTCAAATCCCTTTCTAATTCAAAAAATGTTCACGCCATATCCGCGCTACGGCTGACTAAAAGTGGAATAAGTAGTGTGAACAAAGCTAACTGTTCTGCGCTTTTTTTGCGTCCCACTTGCTATACGATATTGTCGGCCATAATAAACAAAATGATAATTTTTTTAAAGAAAATAAATAACACCGAGGGGTCAGGTCTCTCGATGGTATTCGACGTAGGAACCTGACAATATGAATCCATTAGCTGTCTTACCTGACATAGAGTGATTACATTAGAGAATCGAAGAATCTACCAGTACGGTGGCTGGCAATGAGCGGGTCATGCACGCCAGGGTCTATTGGCAGACAGAACTAATTTGTTTATGAAACTAAAGCAAGCGTCATTCAACCCCCATTAGGTATCCCAATGACGCTCCGGTGAGACAAAAGCCACGTCAACTGTGAACGACTAATAATGCAGGCGTCTTCGAGATTTAACCATTTTTATGTTTATTCGCAATGTCAATTATTAGTGATGGGCCAAATCCTGCGTACTGGGTGAAGTAACTAATCTGCGCGCATAATGCGTCAGTGATAGTTTTTTTCCTCCACTGAAAAAGGAATGATGGAGTCAAGATAAAGACAGAGGTGTAAATGTGTATTTCATCCCTTTTCGATACCTTTTGACTATTTATTGGAGAACTTGCCGCGGTAATATTATGAAAGATTGAAACAGACCTAACAGAACTTGCCGAATGAGAAAACCTCGGAACGGTTAGCCCGACAACACTTCAGTACTTTAGCGTCGATTAAATATTGGTGATGGCGTACGAACAGTGTTTTCCTAAGAATGGCACAGGAAGGAAAGTAATACTCTTGTTTCGAATACTTATTGCAGGCGGCGGAGAACAGGCACGCCGACACAATTGAAACAATGACTCTGAACTTCGTCCTGATCGAACACTGAATAGATCAATGCTAATCGGCACACATGTAGGCGGATTGAATACGGTCGTTTTCAGTTGGTCTTCATGCAATGGAATAACTACTTGCGGATGAACGTGCTCAGGGTGATGCTTGTTTTGCAACCTACTACATGCACACAGGTGGAAAAGAAGGTGAGGAAACTGAACGACAGGTTGAATCACGGCCCTAAATTCCGTCGCAGTTCCGATTAACCCACTTGCTAACAAAATCAAAATTCCATTGCTAGGCCGCACTTATCTGACAACCTTGTGCAAGTCTTTTCTCTGGGTCCCAACTTTTGCCTTCTAAAACGGCCTTTAAACAATTTGATTTAAAAGTTCAATTTCAGTAACATATTCGGTCAACTGGGTGGTCTCGCACATTTCACCCCGAATAATTTGGGATCAATTTTGAAACATTGTTGGCCAAAACATGCTATCGATATCGTAATGTAAAATCCAGTGTGCGTGGAGCGACGAAAGTAAATCTTATGGAGGCCCTGAAGAACTTACAGAGCAATGACACTATCTTGCTCCTAAACCTGACGAAGGCTGCGGAATAGTCTCGTTAGATAATCACACGTATCTGAACAAGATGGATGATGCGCTAAAGGATTATGCCATATTTAAAAGATTGGAAACCGAGACAGATAGGACATTTGTTATTAGGAAGACCACCTCCAAATACTTAGGAGATATGAAGCAAAACAGATATATTGAGGCGCTAGTATTCAAGTGGGTACGATCAACGACCTCAGTTATACCGAAGCACAAAGGTGGCGTGCTGCTACGCCCGGTTTTAGACATGAAGAACTCGCTGCGTCATTCACCAGTGAAATAGTTAGTTGAACTACTGAGACCAATTCGCAAGAGTTTAGTTCTACGAAGTCCAAAAGGTACGTTCTCTTTCATTGGAGTTGTGAATGTTTAAACTTGCAGGTAAAAAGATTGCCTTTAATGGACTTGCGCTCATTATTTACCAACGTGCCACCCAGAGGAAGTAATGGAATTTTTGTTGATTACATTTAATCTGAATGTGAAGGTTTGATTGCCGGAGGAGCATCCCATGGGAATCTTGTTACCGTCTATATGCAGAATACTCCATTTCAGTTTGGTGAAAGAATTTATTGTAAGAGAAATGAGATTGTAATGGAATCGCCGGCAGACCAATTGCTGACGGACGTATTCATGGTGATGGTTGAATAAACAAAATTGACAGGACTGACCGAATAGTGTTTTGTAAATGGTATTTAGATCACATTTCCGGTATTGTTGATGTCAGCACTGATGCCGACTCACCATTATCGTAACCTATCTCACAGGAAGCTTGAGTTCACTGCGGAAACGGAGGTGTAATAACGAAAAGGGCTGATATACTACTTTCTTACTTCTGAGTGACAAGTATCGTTTATAACGGCTGTGCTCCGTGTCCCCCACGCCAGCTGACATTTTCCCGCATCTGTCACCATGCGTCGAGATTAGTTACACTTGAGGTAAAATCACGATTTGGTCACAAAATGTGAAATTCCAGACTCTTTTGAGTATGTCGGTGAACCTCGTCTGTCAGATTTATCCCACTATTTACTCAAATCGCTTAGCAGAAGGGTTGTCCTACATGGCAAAGTGCCCACATTTAAATTTAACTTGTTCAGATTTTCGTTTCATATGACGGTCCGCTTGCATTCCATTGCTGTTTTGGCGCACGACTGTTTGATGAGGCCTTTAGCCATTGTGAATCATTACCCAAAACAATACCGTATGGTTGACGCTTACTTATGCGATTACGACAAGAAACAAAAAACCCTGGCTTAATGATGAGGAGGACGGAATGAGGGTTCATTTCCTGAAGTCTGAGTACCAGCTGATGTTTATGAACATTTAGCCTTATCGTGAATAAGGGGAGGTTATTTTCATTGGAGATACAAAACAATGAAACCTCAACACACGATTCTAGTGAGATCGTTTCGACCTTTGCTGAAGGCCCTTTGCGAATCACTTAGAGAATCGATACGATCTGGGAAAACTAATAAGGCAAGAGTTCATTTCCAGTTGTTTTGATTTTGAACACAGTTAGGACAACAAACACACGAAGCAGTTAGATGTTCTATCATCGGTGAAACATTATTACGCGAACGTTGAACCTCTTAAGATTCGTTAGTCAACTGGAAAATCAGTATCGTTTGTTCCAAAAGTGACAGACATTTTTTCTGTCAGGAATGGGTTGTACCACCTTTATTTTCAGCAACCTTAAGTCAAACCCTTCACGCTGGTAATAAGGAGTGTGGTTTCTCGCTCTACCGCTTGGAGGCTGTTGTAAGTTACTAACATTCGAAAGTTCTGAGTCTTTGTGTTCTCATACATGCCTAATTTGAGTCAGATGCCTTGACCGTGAATGCGGTGGTAGTGTTTTCACTGTGTATCGAACTTCGTGACAAGTGTTACTTTCTCTACATGATCCACGTGACCACGTAATGATTGTAGGTTGTGTAATTTCTAACGGTATATGAAATTATCAAGTTGCTGGCCAAGCCCCCACAAACGAGACATTCACTGCTACCGTAAAACCGTTCCGGTGGAATAATTTGAAAAAGATGCTAAGCCGTGTTACGGTTCGAACACAGCACGAATTCACTGCACTATTCCGTTCCCCATTACTTTTCAGAATCCTCACTTTATGATTGGGCTTCAATTCCGGACACGTTGAATACACATTCAAGATAAGGAACCTCAACAGTATTCAACTCATGTGACCCAACATATATATCAAATGCTGATGTGCACTATACAGTGTATACTTAAAACTGAGTAACTGAGTTTCCATCAATACAAGTGGGGGGTACAGGTGCGTAATGCCAGCATGATTATTCTTACAACCCGGAATGACTAATCTATGTATGTATGTCTGTCAAACGTTCCTCAACGTTTGAGCCCTGATCCAAACACAGACTTTGAAACGATTGAAGTTACTTACTGCATATTCACTGGCGATAAGTTCAGTAAATAGATAAACAATAATTTCGCATGCAGCATGGTCACTTGGATACGTCTGCTAAAACGAAACATTAGCCTATAACATTTGCATTCGTGCCTTTCTCTCAATTCCGCTCTAACAAAGTCATCAAACGACTCAAGATCTGTTAACCGATTAGTCGACATCAAAATGATGAACCATTCGGCTAGAAATTCAACTAATTATATATCTGAATACACCGCATACGTTAATGACTGCTTATCCATTGGGCACTGGACTGTAATTTGTCGTAGTCATTCCCGCTGACACTCAGAAAAAAATCAACCATTGTGTAGAGGACGAAATTATGCACCGAAACCAAGATCACACTGCATCAGTTGTAGTCATTCCAATCCGTTAACAGGAAACGCCAAATATGTACCGTATTTAATAAGCACATGCGACGTCGATCCTTTTTGTATTATGACGTGGGACAAGTTAGCTCGATTCCGCTATGGCAGTGGTACTGTCTGAAAATGGTGATTTTCTAAAGGCTCGAAGACAGCAAAAGTACTCATGTGGTTTACCGTACAACCTAATTTGTAGACAGTGAAAGACAGGATACGTTCACCACCGACGAAGTGGTGACCGTGTGTAATAGTAGATAGTTAGTGGATTGAAGAAACAAAGTCGAAATCATAAATAGTGAAATCATATGTAACCTCAACAACGGGGACTTTGCTGCATAATGAAAGCTGGCAAATTGATTTGAAATACGTTTGAGACCGATTAAGTATCCATAAGTCCAGAAAAACTTGTGACCAATCGGCAGTTTGTTCTGTTTGTGACGTTCCACTTTTGACACAGAAGCTTGTTCAGACCAGATGAACCGGTTACAAAAATGACTGTATTCAAGGCCGGCTAGACGTAAGCAACGTCACCAATAAGACAAAATATCGGTTGCTCATAAGGTGCTCCAAAACCGCCGGCGAATTGGTATTTGATTCCCAGTTGGGCAACAAAAAGTACGTTGGCGAAACCGTTTAACACACCATGAGAATATCGACTTTTTCGCCTCTAACCGAAAAGTATTTCAAGCGTCGCGTTATTCTTGACTTTCCCTGTGCACCCCACTTTGAGGCGTCGGTAGAGATGAACCAAGTAATGTCGACATAAGTTTCTGTTGGTGAACTGAAACATCTGCGTTTTGTTGCACTACAAGCAGACGTCGTTTTAACCGACCTGGTGATTTGTGTCGCAAAAGGCGTGTGCCGTCCGACAGCATCCTTACCAAGGATGGACTGCGAGCATCGCTCGCGAGGCTTCCTCAAAGCATCTTTCTCTGAACAATGCACAAATGGCTAGGTAAGCTAGCTCTATATCTGAGCCACTCACCCGAATATTGGCTAATTTTTGTCCTGATGGTTTCGCTATGTGCAACTCAATGGTGTGCGCACTATTTTGAGTAAACGTTCAAGCTTCTCGCCCGGGTCTGACGAGAAACACCCACCTTATTAAAGTGATCTAACGGAAGATAACATAATAGATGGGCACATTTGATTCCTTATCCTATCCCATCCGGATGCTTAAACTGTGGTAATTTTCCACCTTACTGGCACATCGGCAATGATTTTATCTTTGCGTACGGGAAGCTCCACAGATCTTACCACTCACTATAGAATGTGTCTACGTTTAGCGTAAGTCACTCCTTTAGAGATTGCAACATCAAATGAATCGTTTGGCTTACGGGCAAAATTAGTTCGGCATCCGAGTATATCCAATTCAGATCACCCTGCTGAAGTCTTTATAAGAACGTCTTCAGTTAATGAATTCAAGCACAGATTTGACAAATACATTCAGGATATCAATAAGACATGGCCGTCGAAATTTTTTCGATAAATTGAAGTAACTTCCAACTCTTTATTGTTGTCACCGGTCAGTTGTTTGTCTGTTGCATACCAAGATGGGACGCGACTTGATTTATGTTCTCGTTTCAAATCACTCCTTTTTAAACTTGCACTCTTCAAAATGGTGATTTTCCTTAGTCATTTTATCTCAAATATTTTACTCCTTTACTAGTTTGCTCCTTAACAACACAGCACACACAAAGATGAACAGAAGCTTTTGGTCTCCCATAACTTGTGCACTTCTAATGGGTACAGTGCAAGTTCATAAGGATGAAAGTAGCCTGAGGTAGACAATTAATCAGACAGAGACAAATTGTCAGATTGTTAAAATAGCACCACTATGGAGAAGGGTACCCGAACACCAATAAACCGGAGAGTTGATCATCCATAGTCAGCTCTTCAAGTAAAACGAAAGGTAATCAGTGCTAATCCTGACGTGCTCAATAGCTGGCTGTTAGCTTGAGTAAAAAGTGAATCACGAAATTGTTAAAGGCACATTGAAAAACTGTCCGAAAGAGAGCGGTCCTCCACCATCTTCACTTGCTAGCCAAAGCCCGATAACTGTTTAAGCAGTTACGTCTCCGTAACAGTCGTGGACGGTACAGATCCCCAACCGGTGACTCATCTGCGCTTCGGGTTCGCCTGAGTTTGGTATGTCTGATCGAACTCCCAATGTCTGTAGACACATCAACTGATTCCAAACCATCACCTCGGGTCGCAGAACCACTGGTAAAGGCACGTTTCCTGTTATTCGGTACCCTGAGGATAGGGAGGAAGCGATCGTTAAATTATAAAATATGTAAAACAACTTTTATTCGCAAAACCGGTTTAGAACGGAAATCCGGCAGTTTCACGCAGAGTAACTAACCATATCTGATTAGGCAGATCTGTAAGGTAGGCAAAGATCTCAAGAAATTGTGAAACAAAACGGCGAACTCTACTGAAACAAATTAGCACTAACACAGAAGCAAACCAATTACGAAGGCAATCCGGCACAGATGAACACATCTTGCTGTTATGACATGCCTCTCACACGACTTGCTTAAGCGAATCAGGATCCGAGGGCCCACAATGTTTTACCTGTTTCTCTCCTGCAAAACCGGAGTTCACTGTCCAGTGTGCATACTACGTTGCAAACAATGAGAAGGTCGTCACTGTCTTTTTACATGGAATCATCGTTAAATTTTCGTCTGCATAACCCATTTGAAAAGCTTATCTCATATGTAAATGATGATAAACCGACGACGCGTTAATGGGGTTAGTTCATTGATATTGCTATGGGCACATTTAGAATTCAAACAGAGGCATATTCGTGAGCTCAACTGCGTGATGTACGAATAAATGACCCACACAGAAAAATTTAAAAAGACTATCCAGCACTGAGCGTGTCGGGAAAAAAACCAATTCCCCGAAAATACCGTTTTATTTGCCTTTGGAAAGGCCTAACTCATTACTGTTTGAAGTGACCTTCATAGTCGGCACGGTCATGTGCCACTTCGCCCTTCACGAACGTTCTCAGCTTTTCTGCCAGTTTCTGGCACGACACTCGTCTTTTAATCGAAGCATCACTGTACTGTCTGGATCTTTGTCTGGTCCACCTTCTGACCTTGTTTTCTGATTGGTCACAAACCCTTTAAATATGATCTAGTTTGTGACCGTGTTGTCTTCGGACTGAGTGACATAAAAGAGCTCTGTCCGGAGGCCAGTCTTTTTTCTGTGTTCATGCGTTAGCCTCGGGTAGTTACGAATTAGTCATGTATACTCCGTAGTCCGTTGTTCATTACCGTTGACGTCGTTCTGTTATCCGCCGTTTCATTAACCGTTATTCTGTTTACGCGCTCGTAGGCCTTAGATCCAGTTACAACAGAGCGGGAATGACGTCTACACCAATTTTAGTGGAATCTGATCGCACTGCTATGTTGTTCTGAGCTCAGTCATTTCACACAGTGCAAATGGTCAAACGGTTCGTCGACTTCCCAATCCCAACAATATCCATAGAATCCGAACACCTAGGTTAACACACACATATGGAAGATAACGTGAACATTACTTGTGAAAGTTCATTATGCATCGCAATAGCTTTCCGGATGAAGAACAATCTTTAGTTTCGCAGTCTGAGCTCTGGAAACTCTGCAGCAGCTTGTGGAAAAGCAAAGTACAGATTTCGACCTGGTACAATCACCAGCTAACGTCTACAAAAGTCATATCCCTCATCGGAAACATACAACTCTGTTTCAATTTTTATTACGTTCTCAGAGCCCGGATAAGCAATTCTAGAGATGGAATGAGTTCGAAACTCCTGTGAACACATAATTGCAGTAATATGAGAGACAGTCAATACGAAGCGATAGTCGTTAACATGGAGCCATTTCTTTATTTTGAGCATTGTGCAGCAAATTTTGTAACTAAAATCCTCATTGGTTGGAAAATGATAAAGTGTGAATATTAGTTTCCTCAGTCGTTGCGCCTCCTCTTTCTCACAGGTTGATTTCGATCAGCCGTTTTGTGGTTGGCCTGCAAACGAGCAAGCATCGACCACAGTCCCAGAATGGGTTGAGAAAGGGTTTTGCAAACGGTTGGTCCCAGTGACCACCAGCGAAGTGGTGGACAGCTGTTTCGACCTAGTTGGGTCTCATCAGCACCACGCACACCGGAGACCACGCGGTCACGGTCATCGAGATGGGAGAATCGAATCCACGACCCGTGAATATTATTAACAATAGCTATGAGCTCACCGGGGCCCCGTTATTCATTAGGACTGAAAGACAAACAGAGTTTCGCTGATTCGTCAACTTGGCGATCCCCTTGAGTTGCGGATTAAGTGGAAGTCACTGTATATCCTAACAAGGTTTATGACGTTGAGGCTACTAGGATTATGCACCTAGTCACTTGTGCCTGGGCACGAACGTTTGCTCAGAACGTTAACACAGTTATTACGCTGCATCCATCGACTGTAAAATTATTATGTAGGCATCGTCTTACGGCGTCATGAAGGTCGCTAAATTGCAGATTTTCAACGCCTAAAGAACAGCATTCGATAAGAGCGGCACACTGACTCAGGATCCTTAGTGCGATGAATTATTGAAAAAATGTGAGATGTCTGTAGGGAAAACGACGATTATTTCGAATTGAACACCACCCACACTTGATCGCAGCCTTCGCATTCAGATAAGCCTTTCGGCTAGCCCACTTCGAAAGGAAGCACTAG
The DNA here is from genome assembly GCA_014220965.1 of Paragonimus kellicotti. Classification (NCBI taxonomy): domain Eukaryota; kingdom Metazoa; phylum Platyhelminthes; class Trematoda; order Plagiorchiida; family Troglotrematidae; genus Paragonimus; species Paragonimus kellicotti. Next base: position 20,495 of record LOND01005228.1, read on the forward strand.
ACTCGAGTTTCGCTCTTATTAGAGCTCATCAGTAGTGCATATCCTTGTCTGGATCGGAGTTTGCACTCTGACCCTCGTGCTTGTGAGACTAGCGTGTTAACCACAACGCCAGCAACCTCACAATAGGCATGACCGAATGATCAAATCCGAACGCTCAACCACAACCTTGTATGAATAGTGTTCAGCTTGCCCGATCATTTCGAAAGGAGAATGAACAGAATCACTCTGTTCTATCCAATCGATAACCCCGTGATCAGGACTTCTCAGTTAGGTTGAAGTTACTGTCTTCATTGAACCAACTGAGCACGGTTTGAATCAGTAGTGAAGATTCGGGGATTTAGGTTATTTGAAAATTGAACACCACCCACACTTGATCGCAGTCTTCGCATTCAGATAAGTCTTTCGATTAGTCCACTTCGAAAGACTTATCTGAATGCGAAGACTGCGGTCAAGTGTGGGTGGTGTTAAACTCGGAATGACCGAAATACCCGAATTTCTACTACTGATCCAAAATGACAGTTGTTCCAACGAGGACATCAGAGCAGCAGAAGAATATAGAAACCATAGGTACTTCAAACATATCGTGCGTAATTAGAACTACTATCGCCCAAAGACTGAATACCTTGGAATGATTAACGCATACTCTAGAGCACAGCGTAAGGGTTAACATACACAAAGAGGACAATAATGTTGGTGGCGTGATCATATTGTATCCATTCTCATTTCTGCACCTATATTCCTTTACTGAATGACCACAGTGAAGAAAAGGCTACTCCCTATAAAAACCAGCACAATAACATCTAAACGTTCTATCTGTATTCACACGATGAAAGAGAATGCCACGACCAATAACAGAGTGACGTACACGTCGGTAGAGTGCTTTTCTACTCCTTTGCCAACGGGCGAGAATTGCTCAGTCTCCCAGTCCGATCTTGTATCCCTATCTGCGTTAGTCGCACGATTGGCAGATTCGTCGGAATCGGAAGCGACCTCACTCGCGCTGTCTACATCGATTGACGACGAAGAGCCAGGCCAACTAGACGACCCGTCCTCGTTCTCCGCATTTGTCAACTTGCGATTATGAAGCCAATTACGCAGACGGCCGTCTGTACCAAAAATGCGCATGAAAGATCGAACCACCTCGTGTGAAATGTCTTCCAAATGATCTACGAATTCGCGACGTTTGTTGTCGAAATTCTGAAACAGGCTCGATCCGCGTTTCATAATTGTCTCCAGATTATCTTGAAGCTGCAACTTTTTCTCCTGAAGAATGAACATTAAAGAAAAACACGAAACGATGAGGAAACAGTAAGCCCCTTTCGAAAGAGGGCGACTTGGAAATCTATCTGGACGCAAAAGCTTTAGTCGAATGGGAGTTTAAATAATAAGTCACGCATAAAGGTTCAATCTCAAATCCCTCAAACAATTCAACAGAAGTTTCGAGTAAAAGGAATCGAAGTAACGACAAGCTAAAACAAGCAGCCGCGTAAAAGTAGATAATCCCATGGAACGAAATACATAGGCACGGACAAAGAATGTAAATGACGGGTCGTCCACAGCGGTCTCTGTGTGAAACCAAACTAACATAGTCAACCTATTGTGTACGGACAAAATGAGATCAGAGATTTCGACCTGTCTAGGAAGTCCTAATCGCGGGGTTATCGACTGGAGTTAACAGAACAGTAACTGCGTCTATCTCTCGAGACGATCGGGCAACTTTATTATTATTGGTGAGTAGTCGAGGATTTTATGTTCAACTTGAAACTATATCATTACTCACAAGCGAAAGTGGTTGAGCGTTCACATATGATAATTCGGTCGTGCCTAATGTGAGGTCAATGGCGCAGTGGTAACACGGTTGCCTCATGAAAGCATGGCCGGAGTTCTAGTCCCGGCAGTGGCAAGGATATGCACTACTGACGAGCTCTAATGAGAGCGAAACTCGAGTCTAGTGCTTCTTTTCGAAAGGGGCTGGCTGGAAAGTCTATTGAATGCGAAGGCTGCGATCAAATGTGAGTGATGTTCAACTTGAAATTAACCAAATCCCGACCACTCAGTAATCTGAAATGATATCTCTCACACATAGTTGTATTCAGGGAAGCCTACATAAGCTATGTTTAGTAGAGTTAGGGCGTGTCCGCGGTTCGGTGCATTTTGAACACTGCTATATATGTGACTTATACACAAATAAAACAACTGTCTTCCATAGAAAAACCGAGATGTGAATCTGTGGCTCAAAATTGCTTAGCGTACTGTTTTAACTTGGTGTCACACGAACCAATCTGTTGCAAGCCATCCAGCATCGATAAACAGCGGTATGACGAGATTTATATCTGCAGTTACCTTAGAAAAATGTGTATGACCCAAAACAGATTATCTTCCACAGGAAAATAGTTGTAATGACCACAAACAAAGAATACAATTTTTTCAGACTGAAAGCTTCGCGATGTGTACTCACGTGAAAATCCTGTGAGACTACAAAATGAGCCTCCCATAACCGTTGACCACCAGTGAAACACCCAGTCTTATTGACTGCAATTAATGTGACAAATCAATCGAACGAAACAGCGTCCTGGTTATAACTAAGTGGTCACGTCAACCATAGGAGGCCACAACGTTCAGATTGTGTAGCACGTAACCTTCTTGCCAAGTGCGAACAACAGGTCATCGAATATTTCCCTGCACATAGATAGCATAAACATAATGAACATGTTCCAGAATCTCCTTATGTTCCAAACATCGATCGATACCTTGCTATCGTATGTTGGAGACTTAACGAGCAATAGAATCCAGTCCCCAAGTTCAGCTACAAGGTGTATAATACACTCTTTTTGAGTAAAGTGTACACTCATAGCTTTTTCGTAGCACCTTAGAATTCAATGCGGTTATACCGAGTAGATCTTCCTAAGCCGCCATTGTTCCCTGTGCTGAAACACAGCTCGAAAATGTCGTAAGCGTCATCAACAACACACTCATTTCAAGTATAAAATGAAACCATTTTAAGCTTCCCCTCGCAGGTCTCTCGATGAGACAGCAATTTGTGCCTTTTGATTTCGTAACACAACAAAGTGTGCTTCTCACAAATACCAACACAGCACACTTGCGCATTGCTCCAGCGGTCAACTTTTAGTCTTTAAGGTAGGCCGACAGTGATCGTAACGGAGGCCTCAAAAATATATATTCCAAAATGGGACACTTTCCTGTGTCTTGCTACGATCGCAGATGTTACCAAAAACGGAGGTAATGTTTACTTAGAGTGAATCGATTTGAAGCCGTTATGTTACTGAACGACTAAATCCCAGATTTACCACTGCACACATGATTCGCCAAATGGCGGTGCACAAAACACATTGCAATCCAACTTAAGCTTCCAGCTCCTGTAAGTAGGTCAATAATACAGTGCTCAAAACCATGATACACATCACTGGTACTTTAACAAAAACCGCGAAGGCGTTATGCACACGGTGGATCCGTTCAGCTTATCTCTTCTATTAATCTGGAGACAGTGAAAATAGTGGGAGCAGCAGTCAGTCTAATGCACAAATTTAACTCTACCATTCACGTTCTTTTCCAAATGCTACCTGACATGTTGACACCCAGATGCGAATCAGTGAAAACCTGACACTTTGAACGCCGTCCGGCTTTCGCTGACATATTTAATTAGTATAGTTTAAACAAAGAAGTCAAACAGTTTTTTGCACAATGTATCTCTCGAGCACATTTCGCTGCATCTCATCAGGTACATACTGCAGTCTATGGGTTTATATAGCAAAGTTCAATGGGCTTGTGAAGCTAAACAACAAAATCAACAACCACACAAACACACACACACACACATCCGTACACATCAGTTACCAGGGCAATCTGGTACTGACGAACAAGTCTTTCTGTACGCAGAGGGGTGGCTTCCATTTGCTAATTGCTACCGCCTCCGCGAACCGGAGAAGCCTTCGATTTTTTGTTGCGTAACGTATCCGAAACGCCTTCTCCAGGTTCAATTTGGGTCGACAAGTCAACAAGTGTCGGGCGATCGATGACGCTGGTTCCTTGTGACTTGTCACATTCTGACTTGAGCCCGGTATTGTGGTATCCATGAGCGTTTTGCGAACAGCAGCCTGAGTGCTATGAGTGCGCTTTGCTGGATTACCCAAGCTGCCTTTGTAGTAGGGAGTGCAGATAGTAATCAGTAAGAACACGACTGTACGTTCCGAGGTCGGAGATCACGCAGGATGATTATGACGAATACACATCAGACGAACATATGAAAGTTAGGAATATGTCATTGTCTCTCCTCACAACGTCGGTCGCTCCACTCAATCGCCCACGTCAAGACGGGGTAATGTGGACTGCGAAGCCAGGCAAAATGAACGTGGGTCAATTTAGTTACATGATTATTCCAGAAGATAAGTGAATACCGTACCTTCTGGTAGGCGGACCGATTTACCCATGTGAACAATACTTGAAAACAACTTTTTCCACGTTCCGTCAGAAGACGTCACTAAAATTTTGGGCTTAAATAACTGTAAACGAGTTGTGCAAGCGTAACGATGAAACAGCTAACTAAACACTGGCGTCTACATCCAAGTGAATAAAACAACCTCCACTTATTGGGTTACCTTTCTAGACACATTTGTTGCAAGTAAACATATGACGTTGTAGGTATGTTTAGTGGCAATCGACTGGACTGCGGAAGTTTTACCCTCCAGAACAGTGGTTCATTCCTTTTTGTCAGCATACTCATCAACGACATATGTTCTACAGAGCTATAAACAAATGTCTTTAGAATGCTCCAAATGCCTTAAACAGGTTGGTATGACGCCTGTAATTCCTGTTTATGAATATACTGCCAACTAACGTATCTCCAGTGAGAGAACACAGAGTTCACAGGTTTTACTAAATTACACCAAACGTATGACGCGGCATGTCGTCACCAAGTTCGTAAGAAGCGTTACACAATTTCCAAAACCGCGCTGGAATAAAGTCAGTATATTACAGATTGTGTGGGATTCTGCATCACCCTCAGCTTTGAGCAGCATCAGCGGGTATTGTGGCTCAGAGCACCACTGATCCTGACAACGATCCACACAACAATAGAGTAATAAATGAATGGAAACGTACAGGGAAGAGACGTAAGGAAGGCAAAAAGCAATAGTGCATCATGAAAAATAACAGTCAACAACTCCGCAGACGCAAGCTCGCCATTGACTGCAATACACTACCATGTCGCAGAGTACTTCCAACCGGCAGTGTGGATAGTCGCTAACTCCACAACCGAGCAAATGGCATCTACCATCAGTGGTCAGAAGAACTTTTAAGGCTTTCATAGCCTGTGGTTTTGTCATCGCTCGATCGTCTTGCGGTTTATCCCAACCATCAGCAGCCACATTGAACAATGCGCGATGCGGCAGATGCTCCGTCCACTTGTGGAGCATGTGACTCCAGCTAGCGAAGGCTGTACAGTTTCACTACCTCGGTTATGGATCACGAACTCGCACACTTCTCAAAAACGTGCCGATGGGTGACTGCATTGCTCACACGATCAGCAAATTCAATGTCAGGTAACTGGTAGGGACAACGGTAGTCGAATACCATGAGTCTCTATGCATCTTCCGCACGAATGAGTCAGATATTTGATCCATATGGCAAAAGTGAGTGCAAACACGCATGGTAAACATTGTCTATAATTGACAAATGAATGTCTTTGCGCCTTGCGGCGCTAAAAATGTCCGAGGTCGAGGAATGCACTACGTGTGTTAGCTTTCCCTGTGGACATTGTCAGCAGATTGACTGTCTGATGAGCCGACAATACTCAGGTGGGTGTAACGATCGGCACCCTCATGCAGCCTGTATGCAATGACAAGATAGGGTTAGTGTTAACCCAATCTTGTATCAACCTTTTACACTTTGAAGATGCAAAATGCATATCCATACAGACCAGTCGTATCACTTGATCGGCCCAGCATGGTTCCTGTCAGAACGATACTAAACCCGTCACAACGAGACTGGACCTGGACGCGGTGTGACGACTTGCGCATCTCAATATCTATGTGGACAATGTGGCCACCACACCGAAAAGAGTCACTCATGCCAGGTGGACCAACAGGTAGAGGTCTGACGAACCAGTCTCCTGGCCCTCTAGGTTGGAAGAAGTTTGGCATTTTCGGAAGTACCAGTTCTGGTACATTGCCACCCAACCGCTGCCTTGCGGTACAGGCTTTGAGCCAAAGGCTTTGGTTGAGAACCCTAATCGTTCTCCTGTCTAGGTCTGGGCGTCCTGGCAGTATCTCAGCCCACACACAACCATGAATATTCACAACATAGTTCAAATGTTCTCCGTAGAGGAACTAAGTAAACCAATGCCGTCCGCATACTCAACGTCAATCAGCTTATTACTCTGCAAAAGCAGCACTCTGAAGTTCTCGAATCGTCTGAGTGTTCCTTCCGGAATATCGTCTATCACACAGTTGGAAAAGAAGGGGGCGACAGAACACGTCTGTCGAACGCTCGGGATAATTGCCCATAAGTGCGCATTCCACACTCAGAGTGGTAATACTATTTCAATAAGTTGAAGTACTTCACTGGGCATGGTTCGCGACGAAGGCAGCTCGAGAAGACGTCTCAGGCAATCGA
>LOND01005229.1:11694-27919 GCA_014220965.1 Paragonimus kellicotti
GAGAGAATGACGCGCCAGATTTGAAGGAAATGATCTGGATTTCAAGACTGTTGGACTGTCTGTTTAGCTTTGAACAAGCTGTGGTCTAAAATTTTAAATCGTTCCAATATGGCTATGTTCTCCCTTCATCTTCGTATGAAATCGCGCAATCGACTGGTGGAAGAAGTGAAGCATAATCGGATTCGACTAGCTGTGCATTTTTTTCAATTACTTTTCTGCGACAGAACCAAGGTTCAAGTAAATTGATTTCAAGAATGTTATAACTGCCAAACAGGGGCTGAATTTCAAGTGAACCAGAAAACCTCATGTTTTCTGCCGTTCATTTAAGTAATTCGGGATACGGTGAATGTATACGTTCAAACTCTCAATCTTCGAAGCACAGTTCGTTAAGAATACATAGGTTTATTTATTATAGGCTATTCTTTGTCTGCAAATTGTCGACTTGTCGAATAGTTCTGGGTCCCTTCAAGCCCACTAAATATCTTCAAAATACATGTCTAAGTTATCCTAATATTCATGGCGTTGAAGAGTTCAATGAGTTAAAAGAGTCTTTAGTGAACCTCAATCATCATCACCCCCTCATATCCTGAGGTTCCAAATTCTTGAAGAGCGACAAGAACGGCGTGTACGAACAATGATGTACTTGGCCACGGTACACACGTTCACATCATCCAACTGATCCGAAAGGGGATCCATGAAGACACCTTTTATTAGCATCCATGCGATTCCATGTGACTCCTTTAATCAGAGGCAACTGGTTATTTTCCCCAACTTCAACAATTGTTTACTGGTAGTTTGTAAGCTACACGGCTGTAACAGTTACATCCTTCGACTTATTTCTTCGACAAGAGACTGTTATCTATCAGAGCACACGCCAGAGTGAGAATAATTGATTGTTTGATTTAGTCTTATTCGAATCGGGTTTTCTTGTCAGTCTTTCGTAAAGTCGTTTCTACTTGCATACGTCCGTCAACTTTATGTGCAAAGTTGATGGATCAATCATTTCTCATTGATTATGGAGTAATTTTTTTTTAAACCCTAATCAGTCCCAAACATTTCAGCTAGTTTTTGCACTGCTCGCTTGTCTGGAGAAATTACAATGTACGTCTACCCTAAAAAATGAATCTACAAAACCGCATACATGTGTTTCAAACCCACTAAGACTTGGTACTAAATTCTGTGTAATTCTAGGAGCTTGAAACACCAATCAGTCAACAATCATATAGAAATAACATGTTTCATCCCCGAAGACGTTTGCGATGTATTTGCTCGTTTGGTAACCGTGGGGAAATAACCTTCAAAGCAGAAGCCCGTCCGTACTATCAAGGTGTGAACATAATGCTCACCGAATATATGAAAATGTCCTTTTCACAAGCTACTTATGCAGGATTGGCCGTCAAAAGGATAGAGGCTTCGGTTGTCAACGTCAGTTGTTACCGGACCGATTCTTACCGAAGCCGCCTCCAGCCAAAGAGTTCAACGTTTGATGTAAACAGTCGTTTAGTATCACGTTAAGAATGAGCATTTTGAGATAATGTAATCCTGGAAAAATGTGTCAGTGTTAACTTTATAGGGTCGTATAGCATTAGAAAATTCTTGTTTCTAAAGAGTGATATACGTCATAGGTATACCATGACTTTGTAAAAATGTGAGAATGATTTTCAGATGTCCAGTTTAGGGAAGTCAAAACTGAAGTTTGTAGCGAGTACTTATGAAGTTACAGTTACAACTTTAGCGCTGACGAATTTGTAGGTTTTCAGCTCTCATACATTTGATTAGCGTAGCTGTTTTGTTTTTAGTTACAACCTATGAAAGACAGATTTGGCTGACTTCTATTTCTTTCTGACATGTCAGTATTTAGCACTTAAGGAGACACACTCCTCATCGCTTAAACTTTCCAACTTACTGACTGAGAGTTGAACACCAAACCAAATTCTTTGAAGAAATGTATGTAATAAATAGAAATCCATTTCCAGTATGAAATGTTTGAGCCGAAGTATGTCGGCAGCGTTCATATAATGAATTGGAAGAAAAGAATTCTAAAGCGTGAGAATAAGAAAATGTCGATTAATCCGGTCAGTCAGTTACTGGAAACATTCGGCCACATGTTTCTGGCGTATGGCGACAAAATCTATATAACTGGAAGTGCATGTGATCGTTTGGTCACAAAAGAGAAAAATGCTCAGACCTGGTAATGTGTCTTCATGTTGTAGAGCTCTTTCCTTAAACCATTCCATGCCTTTGATAATGGGCGTCTTCAGTGGATATGTTGGCGTGGTTAAAGTGATGGCAGACAGAATAGAAATCATTGTGCTCATTTGAGTTATTGAATTAATTATTCTTTTTGCCTTCTTTTTGCTCTCTTAAACTGCCACTGCTTTAGCTGATGAATTTTGTATAGTTGTTCAAGATGGTCTAGTTCTCAATAGCTTCCTCTGGGTCACGCTAAGTCAGCTTCAAAACTAATGGAACGATATAGCTGTTTTATGATGTTTTGGATACGGCGATCAGTTCAGTAAAAGTGCAACTTACAATCTGCACTCAAAAATGAGATCAGATACACTGTTGGACATTCAATTTTCACAGATCACTGCACCACATATGAGGAGTTTTGCTGTTAATTATGGTACACTTATTTGACACGGAAATCTACGAAGTCTGACGTTTCACGGCTCGATTCTCTCCAAAACACTTGACTCTTAAAGGGTTTGAAGAAACGATTCCGTTACACTGAAAAGAATTTAACCCAAAACTGTCATTGAATGCTGATATAGCTGAGTTTGCTGCTACTTTGACAGATAACTAAAAACAAATGTATATGTCAAGCTGCCGATGATCAGCATTGGTTTCTGTCAACTAGACAAGAGCTTGTGGGAGGGCAGTACTTGTTACCAAACACGTTTGATGAATTTTGCTTAATGTTACTAAGAGCTGACTTTCTGACCAAACATTTTGTGTTACTGCTCCATCTTTTCTTTCTGCAAACGTGCAGTTTGTGCCAGCTGTAAAATACTTTCAATATAAAATCACTGAAATATTTTGTTAGATTATCATTCCTCCAAATGGTTTCACTTAATGTCTTCACTTATTGCGAATATGATCATTAGTCTGCACGAATTATGATTGAAGAACCTCACCTACTTATTACCAAGTGCTTTCTACAGAGAAAAATTATGAGACAAAAATCATGGGTCAGGAATGAAACTTAGAATATTTTGTTAATATACAACTTATCAGTTATTGCGGTTGTTTCTGTGTTAGATTTGAACTGAAAAACACGTTTGCCCAAGTGTGAATGAGTTGTCGTGAAACAATCATGCCTATTCGTTCAAGCGCACGAATCTATAGACTTTCCGTTCTTTTTGTGCACCAAATGTAAACTTTTATTTTTATTATCACAATTATCTACAGATTGTTACTGCGGTTAGAAGCGGTACTGTGATCTCTCTTCTGTCTGATCTGCTCACGAGCTATCTGTCAAGTTAACTCACGGCACTAAAAGATGGCTGTTGTGACTGATTCTAACAATCTCATTGTTAACTTTCTTGGTTATTGCAAATTCTTTCTTGATAAGCTTGACTTGACCGGCCACTCGTGATTGATCCAGTTACTTGAAAGAAACCAACGCCGCTCTCAAAGTAACTGAGAGACGCCTTTAAGTTCTGTTTTTCCCGGTGTTCTGGAGTAGAATGCCGTTGCACCACGCGTGTTATAGAATCTACCCCATGCCTAGGAAGCAAGTGTCAGTTTTGACTTATTTTCACTAGAACATGGAGCTGCAGTGGCCTGTTTTGTAAGAAGGTATATGAATTATTTTTTTCCAGCCAGTGTTCACTGTAGACAATTGCTTAAAAAGAAGACTGTATATTCTTCCGTAGATTAACTTGTTACGGATAATGAGAAGTACCACTATACTTGGAGCGTCAATTAATGGGAAGAGATCCAGTTTTGAAAGATTCAAGATTAGGCCGAATTCGGACCAAAAACAGAAATGGCATATCCCTGATTCGAGGCCATTGGGAACCCAGATTTCACAATTGGGCCTGTTCTAAATTACCGAATGCGCCATCATTTACCAGCGTTGAAGTGAGTGGCTGTCAGCAGTGTGAGGTTTTGTTTCTCGAAATAGTGTTGAACCGGCACAACATTCAGCCTGTCGTAGGCGACCCCACACTGATTGGTAAAATTATGTCACCAACTTAATTCCAAGGAATTACAAGATGGTTTAATTAGAGGATTGCCGTAGAGAACTGAAACGATTTTCATCCAGAATGCAGTACAGCTTGAACTACCTGTGGCTGAATGGATTCTTTCAGAATACATCCACCCACGGTTGATGTTGGTTGGGTCTTCGGAAAATAGCGGAGGAGAAAAGGATGTTTAGCGCTAATGCCCATAACCATTTATAAAAACGTCACAAGAATGCGACAGGATATTAGCAAGCTATTTCAGTATATGATTGTCAACATGATGTTAACCCACATTACGTCAGTTATTTCAGTTTCATTGGAACGAACTTGGATATTATTGCACACCACCTCTCACGTTAAACACACGTTCTTACGGTTATCAGACTCATTAAGTTGATCACCCCAACAGGTGCTGAACAGAACACACTCTATCATTAGTGTATGAGACTTAGAAGAAATGGCAACTCGAATTAATTGTGCATACACGATAATCGACAGCCAAACCGCCAGTATAAACGACTGCTCAAGAGTTATTATCCGATTGACCACGCCCAATGCTTTGTTATCTGTAACGCAGCTTTGTGTTCCACTTTCCGTATAACGCCAGGGCAGTCGCGGTGAAACAGTGGTGTGCAACTGTCTGTGAACAGCAGCTTCACATCTCAGTTTACCTCCACTGTGACAACAAAAGTCATGGCTGATTGGTGAATCGCACAATTGTATGTCACATATGTTCCAGCCTCAGTTTACCGTATGATTTATAAGCCAAAGTTTCCCAGTACGTATTCGAGCAAATACAATTGTCCGCTTGTAAATCGTGGGCACTAACTTCTTTGATTAGTCTACTCAAACTTAATTCAGGATAAAGCTGGCTTACTAATGTTGCAGTCTAGTGCTTACTGATACTTATAGGAAATTAAATTCACAACAGACTTGTTATCTGATAAACGTTTCTAACTTCAGCTTTCCCCTCTGTTAATTTTAAGCTGCAAGTTGCCGTTCATTTATCTGCCTCACCAAAAGAAAATAGGATATTAGGCGGTTTTGGTCTATCGATTAAAAATAACATTTTCCAATTTAGACTGTATCACAAAGTAATAAACAGGTAGTATATTGCTGCCTATTGATTCTGTGCCGTTACTATGGTTTCCGCCAGCGTCAATGAATGTATCGCTAATTCTACACGATTTCTGGAGCAGCAAATTTTTCAGCGAAATTACGATCGTAGTTGTAATTGTGTTTTTTTTTGCTTGAAATTAGGGCTAGCGTGTTTGCTAGAATCAGAAGACAGATTTGAATATATTTTGATTTATAAATAACAAGTCGCACTCCTTATGCAACAATTGTTCCAATTCAAACTGGTTTTTAAATCTCACCTTGCTTTGCAGTGTACCCGGATTGGGTTGTAGTGTGCACTCAGTGTTTGTCTGGTGAACTTCTAGAGCGTTTAACTTGAGTAGGAGCTAAGCCCTTTATAGTTGAAATAGATTATTATTGTCTAAAAACTTTCATGGATGAGACAAAAATTGATAATCGCGTTATGTTCTGAGTGTTGGTTAGTTATCGATCAGTGAAAAGTAGTTAGAGGTTTGTTTGATGTACACTTAACATCAATCACATTTGTTCGCAATTCTGGCACTCAGACAGACTTTCAATTCAACCATTTCGATAAAAATTAACCGGCACAGATCTTTCTGTTGTTTGGAATTGACATTAGAGAATACCTATTAACTGTATTCAGTAGGTTAGACAAGGTAGACGGAAAGTTCTCTAATTTGTAATGTTATACAGATAACGTTGAACCACCTACGTGGTTTAGAAGTTTCAGTTTTTCGAAGTGGTAGACCTCTGTGTATGCCAAATATCTAGAATTGTTTCAAGACCGATATGATTTTGTAATTGCCTTCGAAGTTGATAGCAAGCCGACTGAAGTGGCTAAAAAATTTGCTGATCTCGGGAATTGCATCAGCGAGTGTGGACTATCTGGTGAGATCACACGTCTTAAATCTAAGGCATGGACTACTGTAAAAGATCGACTATTTAAACAGTTTACGAACAGTAATGCTTTAAGGCTTCAGATTTGGGTCCGTACGTGTGAAGGATGCAACCACCTTGTCAGCTTTCGACTATCGGTTTATGTAAACTATTTGCGACCTGCGAAGGGAGCAGTTTGTCGAAAGTGAGATAGTTCACCGACATGTCTACGTAATTAAGAGATTTTGTTGATTGCCAAACATGACCATCTGGTTGCATAGCTGCTGTTGTCTCATACAGACCTCACGAATACCAATTAGCTGTTTATAACGTCATGTTCCGATTGCACTTGGTAGGTTGGAGTGGATACAGCAACCTGTTTGTCCCCTTATGATTTAGGTTCGAGACACGAAAGCCCGGATACAGGATCATACTTCAGTAAGTCAGTTCTAGGTAGCGTGTTTACATCTGAGGTATGCCGTTTGTTTCTGCAAAGCAATTGTGTTAAGGATGATTGTGTTGCGAGTTTCTGGGGCACGACTCAACATTTTCTTCAACTCAGTCTAAATCTTTGTGAGTTCCACCCCACGTTTTTCTCTGTTTCTTTTGTGTGGCAAGTTGGGTAGCGTATGTAACAGCTCGTGTTAAGCGTGTTGTTCATTATAGTTCGTTTGCAATTCGCAACAACTCGTCATTGCTGACGGAAATACACCAGTGATTCACATTGTTGCTTAACTGTCACACAATTAAGAAAAAAGGCACACCCTGTAAAGGAAGAGAGAAAGGAAGAGAAGGAAGGGGAAGGGAGCTGATTACTAAAAAATTGGCTACGTCCTATATTAAATATTCAACATCAAGGTGCCTACACCTTGCAAACAAACAACCGAGCTGTAAGTGAAAGTAAGGCGTCATCAGCAAGACAGCTTCCTTACGGCTTTCACTGCCCGCGTCATTAAGTGCACTCACTTCACAGACAACTCGGCCAAACAACGACAACATTCACGCCACTGAGCTCGATTAGCCGCCATCTCACCTAACGTCTCAAGCCACCGACTCTGTGAGTCGCGAGGGCCCCAGCCCGGGAGACGAACCCGACCTACAGTGACCAACCCTTCGTGAACGATTTCATTTGTCTACGCCAGGTCATCATCTGTCCACCTTGCGCCAGTCGGCCGCAGCGTCGGCAAACAGTGCTCGGTGTGGCAAACGACTAGCTGGCATCCTTAGTACATGACCTAACCATCTAAGTCTGTGCAAATGTAAGGACTGAACAAAAGAACTCGTTTGACAATCAGTGCCAAACACCCGCTTCCTAACCTCCTCGTTGCTTACTCGCTGGTGCCACCCGATACGAGCGATTGAACGCAGACATCGGTGGTCAAATACCTGAAGACGGTTCACGTCCTCTATCCTGAGCGGCCAGGTTTCGCTGCCGTAAAGTAATACAGCCCTAAGAGTTGTCTGATAAACGAGACTCTTAAACTTCAGAGAAATGCTTCTTTGTCACCAGAACTGTCCATGACTGTCAAACACCGTCCTAGCCTTGGAAATACGCGCTTCTCTTTCATTTCGTACACCTCCGCCACCGCCGTTGATACGGCTTCCCAGTTATACAAACCGGTCAACAACCTTCATAATTTCATTATCGAACCTCAAATCTACGAAATCACCGAAATCTTGAACAAGCATTTTAAAGCTTCAAAGTTTACTCCAAAGTACTTAGAAGAATGTGGAATATCCTCTAGCATTGTTTGTGCTGTTTGGAAAGTGTCAAACAGCAACACCTTGTCGTCAGCATAGTCACAATCAGTCGGCCTTCCATCGAGTAAGTGGTTCACGGCGGTACCTGGTGAGTGCCGTAAACAATCCTCCATTATATCATCTATTTCTAAATTAAACAAAAATGATGAAAGTAGACAGCCTTAACGTATGTCGCTCCTGTCATTTAGTTCACCGTATGCCACAACCTAATCTAAAGTATGGAAATAAAACATAGACAGTATATTCACATATTTGGTCGGTACACGGTTGTGTTTACGCGACTTTGAACGTTTTGATCAATCCATTGAATCGAACGCATCTTTACAGTCGAGAAATACGGCAACTGTTGGCAGACAGTACACATGACGCGCTGCTCCAGAATCTGGCGAGGAACAGAAATTTGACCAATACATCCTCACTCAGGACGAAACCCTGTCTGCTCTTCCTTACTGTTTACTTCCCGAGCTACAACGAGCTGCTGAAGTATACTGCATGTCAAGGACTCTAGTAATGAATGGGACCAAGCTAATTCCTCCATGTTTTCTTGCAGAATCCCTTGACACCTTTCTTAAATATGGAAATTTTTATCGAGTGACTACCAGCACGGAGGGATGGTCTCCGTCGTCCACACAATTTGAAACAAGTAAGCCAGGGTTTCTACTAACGCTTCTGAACCTTCTTTGGATAGTGGGTGCACGAGGATTACCCGGGTCAGCAGTCCCATTACATTTGAGAGCCTAATTGATACTGCGGACCTCAGTCTCAATGGGTGTTTCCAAATCTACCGACCAGGGTGCTACATCACAAGTTTGTGGCGGCAACACAATAGAAGCAGCAGGCCAACTAAATTGACCCTCAAAGTGTTCCGCCCAACGCTCTAACCTTCCAAACTCATTATGAATGAGTGTGCCACTTGCTACTAGCTTCACTGGTAGACGGTCGCTTGAGACCATCGGCATGGATAAGCTTGAAGACTCTGCCGGTGTTCTTTGAAGCAAAATCGGCTCCCATTTCGTTAACTTCCTCCATTAGCCCAAACTCACGATCGGCAATCCGGCTGCACTTCAACTTCCCATGAATACCTCTGCTAAACTCACTATATGAACTTCCAAGAAGGATGTTTTGTCTGACATCTAACAGCTCCAAGGATATCTCTAACATCCACCGTTTGTTCAACCCATGAATTTCCGTACCGCTTGCTACAACATCTGCTTCATGAATGATTTGTGAGGTTTGAGTCCAGCAGCTAGTGAGATTTTCGAGGTGGAAATCTTGAAAGGAGCTCCGTCACCTGTAACTGACAGCTATATAATCTATCTGAGAATAAGTCCGGTCCGGAGAAAGAGAATGACAAATATAAAAATAATGTGCACATGTCTAAAACTAATGCCGGGTAAAAATAGCTAATACTCAGTGCACAGTCGCAACAGGTCACCCGCTTATTATCCGAACGATGTGATGCTACCCCAAACCTGCCACTCTAAACGAGACTAGATTTCACGACGGCGGCCGACCTGGACGTTTGTATTTTCGGCCAAAAATGACTATATCGGAACTATGTGTCGGCCAAAGAAGAGCGGCCAAATTCGAGTTAAAAACATTCTCGACACCGACGTCACTGCAGTCAGCTGAAACGTAAGCAGACATAATTAAAAGACTCCTGGAATTTGAGTCTAGGCCTTAGTAGAACCTGCCAAGCGGACGGCACAAAGTCTACTGTTAACAGGAATCCAATCTACCAATGCGGCTGCGGCCGTCGTGCTGAGGACTATACCTACTCCAGCCTGACCGGTAGCGGCGGCCGCGTGGCCGCCCAAAGTGCATAGCCAGTGTCGGTAGACAGTATAAGTGCTGTTGTTTTCATGCATTGAATTCTGTCCTGAACTGTGGTCTCTGAACTGCAGCAGACATCGAAATTTAACGAGCCTAACATTTGTGCGAGAACGGCCTGTTGGGCTGTCTGTTTTGGAGCGCGAACTTTCAAAACACCCATAATAATCCGCACCTTAGGTCTAAACAAAGAACGAGTAGGACCTGAAGCTGGATGGTAGCAAATGGGACCTACCAGGACAATGTAACCATGATGAACTATAACTGCTGTGGTACTTGCGTAGTAATCATTAGAAATGGGAATCGAGGAGGGTCTGAGAGCTAAATTTGATAGGACAGTGGGGGAGGGGTCAGCAGTAGCATGTTTTCGCCTATCCACCCTGCTGTATGCAGCAGATAGGGCGACCCGGTTTATACTGCGAGACGGCCGATGCAGTATGGAATTTATTTTGTTGTGAATATTCATGGTTGTATGTGGGCTGAGATACTGCCAGGACGCCCAGACCTAGACAGGAGAACGATTGGGGTTCTCAACCAAAGCCTTTGGCTCAAAAGCCTGTACCGCAAGGCAGCGACTGATTCACAGTTTACCAGGATTAGTACATTTTTTCCGGAAAAAGATGCCAACCTTCTTCCAACCCCCAACCTGGAGGACCAGGAGACTGGTTTGTCAGACCTCTACCCATTGGCCTGCCTGGTATGAGTGACTGTCGGTGTGACCGGTCATACCATCCAGTTTAACCCATTAGTTGATCGAGGTGCGCAAGCGTACACAACACACCATGGTTCTGTGGCATTCGCAACAGAACCCAATGTATAATATAGGGATATTTTATTTGGTGGAGATTTTGTCCTTCAGTATGCTGAGATTTTCGTGGTGATTCAGCAGTTTGGCCTGTTAATTATTTGAAAACATGCAACTGGTTGTTGGGGATTCATTCTGACGTCGAAACAGTTGATATCAGTCTTTTTATTGACAACAGGTAGAATCTTACTCATAAGGACGTCAATTTTACGGCTGCTTTCATAGCGATGATCATTCGGAAGCGTTTTTGTAGTCAGTTTTAGAGCTAAACAACGGTGCTACACACACACTTTTTTGTTACATATGAAGTTGGTTCAAGTCTCAGGTTGAACAGTCAATCGGTGTTTCATGGATATACGCAAAATGAGTTTTATTTTACGTTCCGTCCTAATATCAGGCTTCTATGGTTATCTCCTACGCAGTGAATTATACCAACGTTTTCACGATTGGGTTCGAAATTTGCATTTAGTGATTTAATACAAGAACGCATAGTTCGCCGATTCCACAAGATGCTGTTAGTCATCACACGTGAGCTAACCGAATGAAGAATTTTTTTCATACAGCTTCTATTTTAGTATCAACTATAAACTTGTTGAGAGGGCATTCGACTCAGAAGCACGAAAGACAGGTTCCAAGTGAGAGGTAATCCAACAACTAACGTGACCTGTCCATTTGTGAATCTTGTAGGAAAATATTGACGGATTCATTGACAATTGTTGAAGTTATGTTCAAGATGGTGGTTGTTTGAAGTACGGGATCGTTTTCTTGAAGAAATTTCTAAAGTTACATGTGTGAAACTTGAACTTAATAATGTGTACTAATGAGAGAACTGAACGAGACTTAATCGTACTGGAGAGTTTTGAGAAAAATGTTCTTACGAAATGCAGAAATATCTAAATTGAAACTTAAGGCGTATACGTAGCATCTGAGATCTGTTTGACTGAGGAAGAGTTGGTTCTCTGATAACATTTTCAGCCTGTATTTACAGAATGCTTACGAAATCTAAATGCAGCTGTTTTCATTTAGAAGAATATTGGTCCAATCAGGTATATAGATAAATTTTTGTTTAGGTGCTTGACGAACGCAAGTTAGTTGAACGGTTATCAATCTTTTTTTGATGTGACGTAGAGATAACTGTCTTTTTATATCAATGTGGAATTTAGTCAAAAGTTTTAAAGCTGTTAATAATAGTTTGGTTTCATAGAAAATTGAAAGTGGCGCCAATCGACAATACAAATGATTTTTATGCCAAAATGTTCCATGCCCTGAAATGTGCAAATGTTTAGTAAGTAAATTGTGCAATTAAATTCCTCTTAGGTTTTAAATATGTACCGAACATTACGACGACCATGATGCTTAGTAATGTTACAAAGACGACTATTTACTTCGCTGTGGAAATGTAGGCAGATGTTATACCCTATACTATGGTGCATTGAACACTTGAATACTCCCGTAAACGAAACTGTTATAAATGCTAACTGATTGTACTTTATGAGAGTCAAGAGGAGGTGAGTTATCGCGTTCTCCAATCTGCGTATGTCAAATTGTTTAGTTTGCAATGACTTATGTTTGAGACAAGGAGCCAGTTGCTATGATCCTTTGACAGTAGTATTCAAGATAAAGTGTTGTTAAATCCTACAGAGGAATTCCAAAACTAGCGTTTTCCCTAGCCGGATTTCAATAGTTATCTCAATTTACGGCAGGTCAGTTAAAGATTCAGTTGTTTTCCTCGCCTCGTATGCAGCCGTTACTAACACCCCCAACTGTACAGTGCAAACTTAATCAGGATATTCACCCGCTAAGAAACTTATTGATCGTAGTACGCGCCATACTCGAGGTCACTTGACCTGACCGTGTTTACACAGCCTTTCTTTCGGAGTACAAGTTCAAGGTTTGAATCTAGCCGGACTGCTTCAAAGCAAAAAACGGAAACAGCTTCACTGAATTTCAGCCTTCGATTATTGTGTGCTATTCTGGACTGTACCTTAACTATTGTTTCCCATTGCGGTTGCGCAACAAAGTGGACCATACGATAGGAATTTTTCTTCCTGCTTTGAAAACGTGTTGATAGGTGTAATTACGATGAACACAACTAAACTGTTAATCTGAGCTTGATTTTTTTCAATGTGATCAGATCGAAATATCAGTATAGGTTAAAGTTACTAACAGGCCTGGGAATAAAAACCTCAGGTTTTTCTACACAGGCAAAGGCACAGTTGAACAATGTGTTCCTAATTGTACTTCCTTATTATGGAATATTCGTTTACTATCCGACTACATGAAAACAATGAAAATGTAGCTAACTGTTTGACAGTGTTTGAAATGTGATCGGGAAAGTGGGAAGGTCTCTAATTAAAGTATCCGGAAGAGTACACAATCTAGATCAGCTCCATTTTTGTATACAATACGTGCTTTCTGTTTTGAGGCCTCTACGGAAAGTTGTGTTAAGTTGATATGTTGAGTTTGATTGCGTCTTAAGAAGCAGGATATTGCGAGTTCGACATAACAGACTTAGAATATCGATCGAAAAACGTTTCGTCGACAACTAGAGTTTTTGTTGCTCGATAACGGAACTGCTCTGTTCGGGTGTTTAACCTGTTCTTACTCATAATCACAATATAATGATCAACTAATAATCTCCAATATAAATACCAATTTCCGTGAGACTGTTAATCTGTTGGCTGTTCGTTTGTTTGACTTAAATGAGACGATTTGTGTAACCGTCAATGCTTAAGCTTAGATAAACTTTGAGCAGAATATGTCCATAAAACTGTTAGTAATTAAACGTATTTAAACACATGTATGGCCGACTGGATCTTGTTTTCATCAGAAAAATATTTCAGACGATGGCAAACACTTAATGGATTTCGATTACAACACTCCTGAGGAAGGCCACCCGAGGTGGTTGAAACGTAGAGTATTACAACTTGCTCATAACGTTGTGTTATTCTCAATCCATTTATCAATAACATGTTGAACACGACGCCCAAACTGTTTGACTTTATTCGTGCTAAATTTAGTGCGGATATCTTACAGATGGCAAACACAGTTTGTAACCTTTGTCTCAGGCTTCCATTCAGGCGAGATACTGCGCAGACTGTGAAATATGAACAAGCTAGATAAACAGAGTTTTAAAGTCTGGGTAAGAGTTCACTAAGTGAGGTAATACGTTTTGCGTGAGACCTAACTTAAACAGAAAAGTAAGAAAAAACCCAGTTAGCAGTTCAAGCAGAAACTTGGGAACGACTTCAACTATTTACTGAAACCGAATTAAAAACATTTGTCAAGTCTTTCATTACAACGAAGAATGTACTTACTTAAACTCATATAAAATCGGCCGGATGATGCATAGCTAGTGTATTGAGTGGTCGCCGTCAGCTCACAGTCTACCTAATGAGCTGTATCTGCGGAGAAATGTTCATTAGCGTAGAGGAATGTCATACACAGTGTTCTAATTCACAGGGCGGGAAACCTTCGTCCTTTACGAGTTAGACTTACAAATGATTCATATCGTTAGTAGTGATTTAAAAACGCTGATGAGAGCACAAGTAAAAGCTTTCCTAGAACTTTTAAGATTAGCAAACAATATGGTTGCAAATAAGGTATAGGAATTTATAATGAAGGGTAAATTGTGGCCTAATTTTGCCGTGTTCCATTTCGAAAACACATTTCAGGAGTCGATTTCGCCCATGAAAAATCTGCTCTTCTGCTCGAGGTTTGTGTTGACATCATTGTGCACCATGAATGTTATGTATAATTAAGTGTACAAAAATCTAAAACCACTGTTAGAAACTCACAAAAAACTAGTTTCATTCTCAAGACGAAGAGTTTTCGTATACGCATCGAAACGAGGGTTTGTACCTAAGGTCACTAAGTTATCAACACCGCAAAAATATTGAAGGATTGATTTAAATTTGAAGCCACAGACGTTTTTGTATTTTTCTTGTTTAGGTAAGCTTTTCAGTTGTCCTTTTTGAAGAGAAGCACCGGATCCAATCTGTTTATTTGGCTGATCTCTTCACCAGTACACTTTCTTGTGACGGCTGGGATTTAAACTCCGACGACAGTTTCCTGATGCAGGGGTGTTCGCCACTATGTTGTTAATGCGCATCGTGAGCACAAGGGATTAGGAAACCTGAATAAACAACCACTTTTGTTTACGTGTTTGCCAAAATGAGAACTTAAAATAAGCGAAATCTATGACTTCTGATCAGTAGTGTACTAATTAATACGTTCGAAACTTTTCTCTTAATAGGGGATACCTAAGTTCGTCGATGACTCTGTAGACTTTAGAAACTTATACTTTTAGTAAGACAGCTGAGGCTGTCATTTCGAATAAGCAGGTGGTCGTTCACTCCAATGAAGTAGCAGTCGTTTCGTCTGTCTATTCTCCCTATGAATCCTTGTGAAGGTTAAAACATCGAATTCGAAAAATAATCCGATAGTTGAGAGTTCATAGTTTTTCTTTGTTAACCAAACGTCCGCGCTCACACCCTTACACAAAAATCGGTTCATTTATGCTGTTGATAACAAACGCCTGTTGCTTGGCAATCCAGGCTGGGTGTCTGAATGGATGGGGATTTTGAGTGCAAGTTCCTCATTTACTTTGTTTGTTTTAACGGAAAAAATTAAAACTGGAATTCAGCCGCTAATTTCATTGAGTTTGTTTATTTAGTGTCATTCGGTAAGTGTAGTGCTTTTGCTTCTATCCGCTCCCTTCGCATCTTACGCAGAATTGCGCGCAGAAGACCTTATTTTGTAAAGTTGTGATGGCGAAAGTTTTGTGTAATCGTCTCATATTTCACATTTAAAGGGCTGTGGTGTGAGATAGTTAAACAGACTAGGAAATCAACACACACGCGTGCACTCAGGTAAGTACATGCATACAGCCACTAACAAACGCTAGTATGTGGTGGGCACAAAAAAGCGACTCTGGATTTATCCATTGTCAGGTGTGTGTACACGTTTTCATGTACCTGTCTGACCAATCAAAATTACTCATTGTCCCTATGGCAGCATCTGGTTTATCACGACTGCGCTGGAGCAGTGGCTTAGTTACTGAAGCATGGTGGAAGCAGTGGTTCATTTACTTACTACACACTAATCACTACTGCGTACAGCTGCATGCAGATGGAAGTTTTGTAAATGCCAAATCCCTCAGACTTCAATAATGTGCTGATCCTCAACAGTCGCTGATGTAAAATCGCACAACAAGTATGATCCATGGATAAATATAGTTAATCATATTAGCAAGTACGTAAGTTCTTTAACGTGCCTAAGATGCTTTTATTAATTTCAATTGATTGTGCTTCATCAAAGTAAAATATTGTCATCTGAATACATCACACTGAAAACTCATGTGAACTTGTTTGTTTCATAGACCTATCACGTCTGAGAGCTAATTCCAAAAATTCTCAAATATCGAGAATGCTTTTCAGACTTTGTCGTGTCCACTGTAGTGTATGTTTCATTCTCAATCCTTCCACAACTGATAGACTAACTCAGCCAGTGGAAAATTATTATCCCAGTGCAACAGGCCTAGACTAACTAAAATGCACATAAGCCACGTCGTTTCGGAGGCTTTATTTTACGAGTTTTTCCACAGATTACATTAATTTACATATCGACACTTATTTAGTCTATAAGTTGTGGAAGTATTTAAAAT
>LOND01005230.1:9919-26674 GCA_014220965.1 Paragonimus kellicotti
TAGCAATTATCTGATGTGTGTGTGTGTCTGGAGGAATACGATTCGGACGAACGTCCGCGAGTTCAACGAGGAGTTATTACGCGGCCGAGAACGGAAGCGCGCGGTACGCAAAGGAACCATCGGTGCCATAGGTCGTGGTGACATGACTATATGGCGTTGCGATGTGTGCGGCCGTGAATGCGCTGGCCGCCTCGGATTAGTAGGTCACCAGCGTACTCATAGTGCACCGTCGGCGAAGAGACGACGAGTACGATAGGCTGAGGTAGGTCATGACAGTATATCTGTCAGCATCTCTGTTACTGATTGCATCGACCAAGAATATGGTCGTTTGGCTACTAATCCACTTCTCCTTTCAGAAACCTGGGTGTCTGCGTTCTTCTACCCATTGTTATCTTCAGCTTTGTTGGTGTATTGTATGATGAATGGTTTGCCTGTTCTTTTCGTAGTCCAATCTGAATCTTGTTTCTTATCTTCATCCGCTCTAGAATGCACTAACATGCACTAACATTCACTCGTATACTGAAATGCTTCTTGTATTACATTTCACTTATCTTTCTTCTCAGTTTAGATCTTGTCATTGCAGTCTCTCTGTTTATTTTCCGAGAGATAAGGGTTTCCTTTTCCTGCTAGCCATTCAATTGGCTAACCAGCATTGGCCGGCTGGACACAAAGGCCTCACTCACACACCTACTGGTCTTATTCCTTCGGGTTTACACCGGATACGTGGTGTTGTGAGTGGAACCACAAGTGGTGCAGCGCAAGCCACTTGGGTGATGGTTTGAAGCGCAGGCGTCCTCTGGCTTCGGTCACTGTGACAGGCTAATCCGTTTCGGATGCCGCCAACCGTGTTCTCGTAATCTAGTCCCACATAGTAGAACAAGAATGGGTGTGTCCCAATCCATTGCTGGACAGTCGGGCTGTCAAAATCATATATCAGCGACTCGTTTTGTTCAAGGGTTCCATTTGAATTGCCCTGTTCTCGGATGTTTTCGCCTCTGGCTCTGACAGCTTTCCAACTTCACGTTGTTTCTCAGCAAGACTTAATGGGGTATATAATTATAAAAGGGATTACATTTGAGCGGCAATAAGGTTTACCATTAGGTGTTTTCAAAGTGGACTTGTCGACAGACGTGCACATCCCTATGTACAGACTGGCGAGTCGGACATGTTTTTCTGGCTTACGCCTTGTTCGCCGGTCGTGTTCCCTTTTCGGTATATCTGTGTACGTCCGTTTCGTGTTCCCTTGCTATCCTCTCAATTCAGGCAAATCTCGGCAAAACGGAGCCACCTCACTGGTTGGTGCTAATTTATGATTCGTTGAGTTACGGTTCATTAAAAGCTGTTCAACTAAACCTGGTTAGTAGCACATCCAGCTTAGTGAAACACACGCAAACCATTCCCACCAATAGTCCCACTAGGTAAACATTAAACTCACTAAACTAGAATGCTGTGCGCCAATCAACCTACCATAAATGGATCATCCACGTCTATAAAGTGGATTTGTTTCATTTGATCTGTTGCCCTCTGTGCACGCCATTAATGGACCCGTCAACAGACCACAATATGTGTGGTTGGCTAAGTAACAACAAATGATAGACGAAGAGGTGGATCCTCGGCGCTCACTTGATTAACTACCAGTAGACCTGATCCCCAAAGGCCTATGGGGTGTCATTGTCTGCTAAAGTGGCATTGTTAAACGTACCTGCTGAAGAAATGAGCGGGTGTCAACTCAAACAATCGTGATCTAACCAGTAAGTGGATTTACAGCTTGCTCCGTAAACATCAGAACATCTTCCCAACACAGAGATTGGAGAATGGTAACATCTCTGGCAAACGTCTGCAAATTATTGTCCCGAACTTCATTAGTGTCCAGGTCTTTTGATAAATTTTCCTCCCTGTGGTCCAATTTTGCAAGAAAGCGCCACAGCATACTGCACAACCGAATCGAAAATTGTTTAGCGATTGGACCTATGACTACAGTGATTCCAATATAACCATATTGTTTGTGAGAGAAAGTTGAGCGACGACAGTGCGTAAGTTAACATTACAAATGCAACACATATGATGCCATTTACGCTTGCGTTTTATACTGCGGTTGTTCCACAGAGTATATTCAAGGTACGTAAAGCTGGCTTCGTCAGTCGTGTGTTCCTTGACGGAACGCTCCTGGTATTCACATAAAATGTTGCAAAACGTCGACTAACCTGTGTTACAAAATTCAATCGGAGAAAGCTAAAATATTCTTACTTCTGAGTTAATAAAAATTTTCGAGTTCCGTTGTCACTTGATAGCCGAGATTTTCACTTGTTTATAAACGCTTTTCCACGTTATTCAGGCCGTGTTTGATGGTTTTCACTCAGGTTGGTGCGATATCGTCTTTCCAAAGCAGGCGATGACAGTCAGATGTGTGTTGAACTTGATGAGCGATTTATTTCCACTCTGGAAACCCACTCTGCGTAGTTTCGCCGGTGACATTTCAAACTCCCACAGTTATATTTTTATCAAGTGACTCGCTTCATCGGTCAGTGACTTATACTCCTCGTATACATCAATTTCATGACCACCACACACACCTCTGATGTGCATAATTATTCTTCTTTGCAACTGCGTTAAATGGTTGGATTATTTTTCGCATGTAAAGAACAATGGTGGTGTTTTACTACGACACAACGTAAACATAACTGCATGTTTGCGTGTTGTCAGTTCATTTCTTCTACATTATGTTCACTTGATTGTGCAGCGCCCTGGTTTTCGTCTCGCGATTTTTCGACGGCAAGATCCCTTCAATGGACGATCTACGGCCGAATGATGTGGAGTTTTTGGCCCAGGTCAATCACTTCATTGAGTCATACACAAGTCACCTGGAGGCGTGTCGACTACGAGAGGGTCTACGTGACGTTCTGGCCATATCTCGCCTCGGCAATGGATACCTACAGGCCAATCAGCCGTGGGTTACAGTCAGAAGTGAAGAGACGAAGTGAGTATGATGTTCTACATTACATTTGCTTGGTTACCGATCAGCCAATTGCAGCTGGTCTCACTTCAGTCATCATTGTTTCATCAGTCGACAACTTTGCGCCGGATGTAGAGTTGACCGCCTTTTTGCAGTTCCTTCCGGACCTAAGATGTATGTCCAAATGCAGATAAGAGTGTTCGTAATAACTACGTTGCTGGAACCTGTGATAGTAAATTCGACCGATGATGACCTATTGAGATTTTGGTTGTTACAGGCTTCGTGCGCATTGGATCACAACCTTCACATTCATGGGAACCTTCCGGCTGGCACACTTTTTAGAAGATCTGCAATGGAGTGAAGTTTCTCTCGTGTTAGAGCTCATCGGTAGCGCATTTCATTGTTCGGACCAGAAAGTTATGTGATCTAAGACTGAGACAGTAACGTTGGCCAGTTTACAACCTTCGTTTACTAGTTTCGCGAATGGCAGGAATGCGGGAACTGGAATGGAAGCACATGTTTCCAATGACTAAAGCGATTCCCTCCAACTTGTGGTACTTCCGCTATCCCGTTCCAACTTACTATTTAAATTGAGTAGACCCTACCTATGCAGTTTTAGCCTACGATTACGAAACTTGGCCACTGTCAGATGTGTTGGGACATTTGACCAATCACATTAGAGCATCAGTTTCTTACAGAAAGGTGACGCCTATGTGGAAATTGGATAGACCTTTGATACGATCATCCGAGCAGTACTATGAAATAATCCTACGCAAAAGGTTGTTTCTCAGATACTTATCAGCCTTTTCCTGACACCACTGTTGGATGGTTATGGGTTTGGAGACATGCAGTGAACTATTTCTATCTTTTATCATCTTCAGACGAGCATGACGGTTGCACGTCTCATCTTTTTCCTTTTAACTAAATCCTAAAAAATATCTTGACGAACAGTCGACTTCGGAAATTACATCATCTTTTGCGTGGATACTACGAAGTCATGTTAATAATGATCGAATTACGCCAGTAAACAAATGTAAGTCATTCACCGAGCTACGAGGTGCCTCCTTACGTCTCTACACGTCATTCTCGTGTATGTTCGTGCAGAAAGTATTCACCGATTTGTATTGCCCTGTAACGATATGCAGTTTTTTGGCATTGAGCACCTCTTGACTCAATTAGTTAAAGCCATGAACTTGAGTGGCAGTGAGTGTCATTCAGGTCACACGGTTGGATGTTCTTTTTTGTTCATGCCCCCCCCAAGTACTGTAGATGTCAAATTGAAAGTTTTCCATGTTGTTTGTTATTCGGAAAATACGCTAGTGCCTACTTGTTTGTTATAGATAGTGACTTCACATCGATATAAGATACTTGTCAACTGCATCTTGTCTGTTTCGAATATATCATGTATATCTATGAACGTGTTCTCTGTGAGAGCTTTACTGCTACGAACGATTCGTGTTAAATTTGGTAAAACATATTTCGGCTTATATCGCTTCGTACCCCCGTTCTGTTTCTTGCAGACCCAGAGCCGGTGTGGTTGTCGGGGTGGCAGCCAACGTGGTTTGTGTTCTTGGTCTGTCTCCTATCTATCCATTCCATCTTATCGATAAACATTATGCCGAACAGCATGCTGTAACCCTCCCCATGACACTACACTCTCTTCTTGCTCTCTCACTTGCATCTCTGCGTATCCGTATCGTCGTCCAGTACGCATACACGCATATGTCTAGCCCGGTCGTACACACAATCTCATCATCTTCTATATCTCACTCCTCCCTCTCTCACGTGATATCCTTTGTATACCATCCCGCGTGTCTTAAACAGCTGCGGCAATCGGCAGTCCTGACGACGGAGTGGCAACAGACTGAGTGCGGTCATGGGGAGGTTACACTGTTCGTGCCAAATCTGTTTCCCGATAGATGGCATGTACGGATAGAGCAACAGACCAAGAACACAAACCACGTTGGCTGCCACCCCGACAACCACACCGGCTCTGGGTCTGCAAGAAACACAAACGGTAGAGATACGAACACGAAATATGTTTTCCACAATTTACACAACGTCATCATAGTACAGGAGACACGTCTCAGAAGTACTATAGTATACATACATATATTCCGAAAACAGACAAGTACCTAATATCGATGTGAAGTCACTATCTATAACAAACAAGTAGGCACTAGCGTATTTTCCGAATTACAAACAACATGGAAAACTTTCAATTTGACATCTACAGTACTTGGGGGGAGGCATGAACAAAAAAGAACATCCAACCGTGTGACCTGAATGACACTCACTGCCACTCAAGTTCATGGCTTTAACTAATTGAGTCAAGAGGTGCTCAATGACAAAAAGCTGCATATCCTTACAGGGCAATACAAATCGGTAAATACTTTCTGCACGAACATACACGAGAATGACGTGTAGAGACGTAAGGGGCACCCGTAGCTCGGTGAATGACTTACATTTGTTTACTGGCGTAATTCGATCATTATTAACATGACTTCGTAGTATCCACGCAAAAGATGATGTAATTTCCGAAGTCGACTGTTCGTCAAGATATTTTTTAGGATTTAGTTAAAAGGAAAAAGATGAGACGTGCAACCGTCATGCTCGTCTGAAGATGATAAAAGATAGAAATAGTTCACTGCATGTCTCCAAACCCATAACCATCCAACAGTGGTGTCAGGAAAAGGCTGATAAGTATCTGAGAAACAAACCTTTTGCGTAGGATTATTTCATAGTACTGCTCGGATGATCGTATCAAAGGTCTATCCAATTTCCACATAGGCGTCACCTTTCTGTAAGAAACTGATGCTCTAATGTGATTGGTCAAATGTCCCAACACATCTGACAATGGCCAAGTTTCGTAATCGTAGGCTAAAACTGCATAGGTAGGGTCTACTCAATTTAAATAGTAAGTTGGAACGGGATAGCGGAAGTACCACAAGTTGGAGGGAATCGCTTTAGTCTTGGAAACATGTGCTTCCATTCCAGTTCCCGCATTCCTGCCATTCGCGAAACTAGTAAACGAAGGTTGTAAACTGGCCAACGTTACTGTCTCAGTCTTAGATCACATAACTTTCTGGTCCGAACAATGAAATGCGCTACCGATGAGCTTTAACACGAGAGAAACTTCACTCCATTGCAGATCTTCTAAAAAAGTGCAGCCGGAAGGTTCCCATGAATGTGAAGGTTGTGATCCAATGCGCACGAAGCCAAGCTTGTAACAACCAAAATCTCAATAGGTCATCATCGGTCGAATTTACTATCACAGGTTCCAGCAACGTAGTTATTACGAACACTCTTATCTGCATTTGGACATACATCTTAGGTCCGGAAGGAACTGCAAAAAGGCGGTCAACTCTACATCCGGCGCAAAGTTGTCGACTGATGAAACAATGATGACTGAAGTGAGACCAGCTGCAATTGGCTGATCGGTAACCAAGCAAATGTAATGTAGAACATCATACTCACTTCGTCTCTTCACTTCTGACTGTAACCCACGGCTGATTGGCCTGTAGGTATCCATTGCCGAGGCGAGATATGGCCAGAACGTCACGTAGACCCTCTCGTAGTCGACACGCCTCCAGGTGACTTGTGTATGACTCAATGAAGTGATTGACCTGGGCCAAAAACTCCACATCATTCGGCGTAGATCGTCCATTGAAGGGATCTTGCCGTCGAAAAATCGCGAGACGAAAACCAGGGCGCTGCACAATCAAGTGAACATAATGTAGAAGAAATGAACTGACAACACGCAAACATGCAGTTATGTTTACGTTGTGTCGTAGTAAAACACCACCATTGTTCTTTACATGCGAAAAATAATCCAACCATTTAACGCAGTTGCAAAGAAGAATAATTATGCACATCAGAGGTGTGTGGTGGTCATGAAATTGATGTATACGAGGAGTATAAGTCACTGACCGATGAAGCGAGTCACTTGATAAAAATATAACTGTGGGAGTTTGAAATGTCACCGGCGAAACTACGCAGAGTGGGTTTCCAGAGTGGAAATAAATCGCTCATCAAGTTCAACACACATCTGACTGTCATCGCCTGCTTTGGAAAGACGATATCGCACCAACCTGAGTTGAAAACCATCAAACACGGCCTGAATAACGTGGAAAAGCGTTTATAAACAAGTGAAAATCTCGGCTATCAAGTGACAACGGAACTTGAAAATTTTTATTAACTCAGAAGTAAGAATATTTTAGCTTTCTCCGATTGAATTTTGTAACACAGGTTAGTCGACGTTTTGCAACATTTTATGTGAATACCAGGAGCGTTCCGTCAAGGAACACACGACTGACGAAGCCAGCTTTACGTACCTTGAATATACTCTGTGGAACGAACGCACGTATAAAAACCAACGTAAATGGCATCAATGCTGTTGCATTTGTAATGTTAACTTACGCACTGTCGTCGCTCAACTTTCTCTCACAAACAATATGGTTATATTGGAATCACTGTAGTCATAGGTCCAATCGCTAAACAATTTTCGATTCGGTTGTGCAGTATGCTGTGGCGCTTTCTTGCAAAATTGGACCACAGGGAGGAAAATTTATCAAAAGACCTGGACACTAATGAAGTTCGGGACAATAATTTGCAGACGTTTGCCAGAGATGTTACCATTTTCAATCTCTGTGTTGGAAGATGTTCTGATGTTTACGGAGCAAGCTGTAAATCCACTTACTGGTTAGATCACGATTGTTTGAGTTGACACCCGCTCATTTCTTCAGCAGGTACGTTTAACAATGCCACTTTAGCAGACAATGACTACCCCATAGGCCTTGGGATTCAGGTCTCGATTATCAAGTGGCGTCCACTTGATCATCACTTTACTTCACCACATATTTACGATCAAGCACGGGACAGATAAATGAACCCGATGCGAACCAGATTGGCGATTGCAGATCGTAGTGGTTTAATTATGCGATATTGTGAGGTTCGGGTTCATATATGGTACCACAGTCGTTAGTTAACACTTTTAGAACATACTCAATGTCTAGCAATTGCAGTGAGCGTGGTCCGTATTTCGAGACTATAGCCCCTGCATCAGGAGACGTACGCAACGGGCAACTTCAAATGATAGAACCTCGTACAAACATACCCAAACAATGTACACGAGGACCCTTCCAAGGAGTACAGCACGAAAATCCGCCTGGTCTGTACAACTAGATGTCACGCCCTGTCGCATCCCACATTACACTATGAGTTATAACCTTATTGCCGCTCAAAGAGTCCTAACAATAAAATATAACCATCTCAGCCCTAGCCTCTGTCAATTCGTCGATGAGATAACAAGTGAGCCAGTCAGAAAATACATCCCAAAGTCGAGGATTCAACGATGAATTGCAACGATCTTAACGTAGTATTGAACAGCTCCGACTGTCAGCACAACGGTTAGGTTAAACACGCTGTTATGACACGTTACTACATAGTGCGATCAGATCAACAACGCTTTGATCGACACCAGTAGCTGTCACAGTGACGAATTGCCAGCATGGACGCTAGCAGGACCAAAAACCAGTCACCAAGATGGTAACGCAAGAACACGACTTGGTCACAACGTCAAGCCAAACACGTACTAAACGCCGAGATGTACCAATGAGGAGTGAGCTTCGTGCACCGCCATCTGTTAGCCAATTAAGTGCAGAGGGAAACCCTACTCTTTAAACTGGTTTTCCCCTCCTTTTTCCCCCCCCATCTCCCCCGGAACTTTCCTCATGGTACTTTTCCCGCCGCTCCTCTCGTCCCATCCCCTCTTCCTCTCCCCCATTAATACCCATTAGCTTCTTTTCGACCTGCCCCCACCTTCCCCCCCGAGCTCCGATCCCCCGCCATGGCCATCCGATTCAGGCCTCTTCAACGACCTCCTCCGACAACCTCATTGCCCATCCATACGCCCTTTTTCTACCCCCCTATCCGACTCCATCCGGATGGTTTTCCGACCTCACCCATTCTTCTCCCTTCCCCCTTACTTCCCCCGTATTAGTACGCCCGTGGTCGCGCATCCCCGAACATTACCACAGTACCAGCCAACGCCTGCCTTCTACTCGATCCCTCCGCTTGCTGCTCGACCACTTGTTCCCTCCATTCCTCCACCCACCACTTCCCTATCCTGTACCCACCAGATAAGCTTGTACTTTGTGTACCTCTTCCCTCGGCCACATCGCTGGTTCCCTTACCCATGATCCCCGCGCAAAACCTTATCTCTCGGAAAATAAACAGAGAGAGACTGCAATGACAAGATCTAAACTGAGAAGAAAGATAAGTGAAATGTAATACAAGAAGCATTTCAGTATACGAGTGAATGTTAGCATGTTAGTGCATTCTAGAGCGGATGAAGATAAGAAACAAGATTCAGATTGGACTACGAAAAGAACAGGCAAACCATTCATCATACAATACACCAACAAAGCTGAAGATAACAATGGGTAGAAGAACGCAGACACCCAGGTTTCTGAAAGGAGAAGTGGATTAGTAGCCAAACGACCATATTCTTGGTCGATGCAATCAGTAACAGAGATGCTGACAGATATACTGTCATGACCTACCTCAGCCTATCGTACTCGTCGTCTCTTCGCCGACGGTGCACTATGAGTACGCTGGTGACCTACTAATCCGAGGCGGCCAGCGCATTCACGGCCGCACACATCGCAACGCCATATAGTCATGTCACCACGACCTATGGCACCGATGGTTCCTTTGCGTACCGCGCGCTTCCGTTCTCGGCCGCGTAATAACTCCTCGTTGTTGAAACTCGCGGACGTATGTCCGAATCGATTCCTCACGAGACACACACACATACAGACTATTGCTAATTGAGAATCAAGTGAATTGGCCCATTAAATCCCATTCAAATATTCCAAACAATGCATGTTAATCCTTCTCGTTTTACAGATGGGAACAAGTCAGCCAAAGGTAGGTCCCAAGGAGCAGACATGTGAACAAGAATAACAAATATGAACGTCAGATAACCGGAATCTAAAAGCAGTCGGAGTAACTTAATACCTCAGATATATGATGACAAACGAGTGCACCACCCAAACTGAAGTGGAACAGTACACGATTGGGAGTTTCACAAACCAATCACACAACAAAACAGCGTAAAACTAACCGATTGACGAAGTTACCCAAATTGTTCAGCAATTCGCAATTGTTGACCAACACAAAATCGTCCCATAAAAACGCGCTGTCCTACAATAAGAGGAAAAGACATTCAGACAGAGACGAAATGGATGCGAACCAAGGACAGTATTGAAGATTGACAGTAGGCACCTGAGTTTCCGGCCTTCGGTAAAGTAAATAGAAGCGCCAAACGTTTGAATGGATACCGGATTTCATAGCTCCGTCTCCAAAAACATCTAGTCCGCGACTTTTTGAGAATTTGGTCCCCTCGTAGTTCATGTACTCTATGGGGGAGAGAAACGGGAAAGGACGATAAATGCCTAAGTTATGCGAATCGATTTAATGACTTGAGGTTGAAAGGTGAGTCATTCACACGAAACTGCGGCCGGAAGTAAGCGAAAAGTCCCAACCAACCAGCAACAGATGACGGACCGTGCGAATATGACCCCAGCCAATGTAGCGGTTGTCTGATAGACACCACAAAACGTTAACTGGTTATACTTGTTGCGGTGGTAGTGTGGTGAAAATGCACAAGGGAGATGTGGTCTCGGAAAACACTCAACCATAGTAGAATTAGGCGACCGACTGCCTAATAACGACACTACAATATACGATCGATTCTGTTAAGCCATCCCAACATATACAACGGACATTCATATGATAAATAGTCAATGCATAGTTGTACTTTTAAAATGGAAGGTTAGTGTTGTTGTTGTTTTAAAATTAATGAAGGTTCTGGATAAGTATATATTCAGAACGCACAGACAGCATTCACGTTGGTGTCTCTACTATTAGACATATCATCTCTTTCTATTAATGTTGTTTAGACTGTCTAGAATCAAGACAATTGGTTCGCTGGCTTGCGCCCGTTCTGAGATAAATAGCATATTCTGAAGAATACTAACCAACTTATTACAACTTATGAAATTAGTTTTTAACCGACTTCAACTAAACAGTCGCGACTATCGTGAACTGATATGGTACCGAAGTGATCATAATATGCTATGTGGCTTTTGACTCATATGTATACTAATCAGTGTAGCTATAGGTTACGCACTATAACACTGTCTTCGGACGTGAGAGTTAAACACATAACCCACATTCGAACGAATCAGTGCCAATATGAGTTTTCAGGTCGTAGATCACTCTCTACTCTCCAAATGCCGGATGCTTCATCTGGAGTCACCTTATTTCCACGGATTTTCATTCAAAAGATCCGGCTTCGCAAGCACCTTCAGAAGACTAATGTCAGCAATGCATTAAGGCGACCGCAGTAATCACTCAATGTTCCACACTGGTAGTCGCTAAACTTAAAGCCCTTACTCAAATCTTACGGTTTCTATGACAAACAGGTGTATGGTGTTCAACGCAAGTGCGTGACCATGGGGGCGGCGAAAATTTTACGAATTCTGGATCACGCATTCAACAGAGGACAATGAATACCAGAATAAGTCTAAGACGTCAAAATTAATATTTCGAGGCTTATAACTGGTAACTGATGCCAGTATAGTCTGTGACCAATGAAGTCAGGTAGGACGCTTTGACTAAATCGGAAGATATGAGAACCAATTTCAAACACCACATTATCTGTGGACAACTGTGGATTTCATGAAAGTGTATATTGCCTTATGAGGAGCACGGTGCAGACCATCATCATCACCATAGATAGAAATACACCAGTGGTTCACACTGATGCTTAGCTGCCGCACAATCACGAAGAAGAAACGAACTTTGACAGGAAAAAAAACAGGAGTAGGGAGAAACCCAACTACTAAAGATAGCTACATTTACATTCTGACAGTCGGCATCAAGGTGCCTACACCTTGCAACCAAACAAATGAGCTATAGATGAAAGCAGGGTCGTCATCATCTTTTACGGCTTTCACTGTCATTCGTCAACTGTACTTTCTTTAAAAAAACAACGACATCCCTCACACCACTGAGGCCGATAAGCCGCCATCTCACCTAACGTCCCCAGCCACCGACGATATGAGTCTCGCGGGCATCAGTCCTGGAGACGAATCCAACTTATAGTGATCAACCCTTTGGTGGATGATTTCCCTTCTCTACGCCAAGTCATCATCTGTCCACCTCGCACCTTACGCCACTCGGCCGCATCATCGACAAACAGTGCTCGGTATGGCAAATGATTAGCTGGCATTCCAGTACATCACTAGCCTAGTATCACTATCATCATTTGAAAGTTTTCCATGTTGTTTGTTATTCGGAAAATACGCTAGTGCCTACTTGTTTGTTATAGATAGTGACTTCACATCGATATAAGATACTTGTCAACTGCATCTTGTCTGTTTCGAATATATCATGTATATCTATGAACGTGTTCTCTGTGAGAGCTTTACTGCTACGAACGATTCGTGTTAAATTTGGTAAAACATATTTCGGCTTATATCGCTTCGTACCCCCGTTCTGTTTCTTGCAGACCCAGAGCCGGTGTGGTTGTCGGGGTGGCAGCCAACGTGGTTTGTGTTCTTGGTCTGTTGCTCTATCCGTACATGCCATCTATCGGGAAACAGATTTGGCACGAACAGTGTAACCTCCCCATGACCGCACTCAGTCTGTTGCCACTCCGTCGTCAGGACTGCCGATTGCCGCAGCTGTTAGCCCGGGGTCATACAATCGGAAAGGTACTTACAGTCTATACACTTGCTACGTAGCTCCCAAATGTGCTGATTAGTTTTCAAATGAATTTCCTGGTTCAATTGATTTGTTTGCACTGCATCTATTATAGTCTTCGTCACTTGAGTGCTTGACATTGACCGATGATCTACCACAACATTGATCGCGTTTCTCTCGAGTGCTTTTCCTATTTCTGATTAGTCGATGTACTACGAGACTACCACACTCAATAACCATGGATGGATACGTTATGCATGTCACGCGGGTCTCTGTGGAACGATCCGCCGATGGAATCGACCGTGTCACTAGCCTGTGGGCATGCATCTAAGGCCAATAGCCTAAGGATTCGTTCTGTAACAGCTTGCCTCAGTTCGAACAAAATTTCGGCGATATTTTTATGCGCGGTGGTGTCTTTCACATACAACTTCGGAAAATAGTCGTGTTTCGTAATGAAAACTGACCGAAAATGTCACTCACTGCACATATGTTTAGTTGATCGTAAAAGAGGCTTATCGATTGCCAAGTCTTGATATTTTTCGCTACTGAACAATCGATGTGTCGCATGCATGAATTCAAGTTTCATGAATTCGTTGTACTTATCTCCGCTCTATTCAAGGATGAGCGTGTGTGACGTTTTTATGAAACTGCATTTGTGTGTTCCGCCCATCCAATTATATTTTGTCGCGTTGTTCAATTGAACTTTTTAAGGTTCATTTTAGACTCTTTCTCTCTGTGAAGCGGTCTTGCTTGACGCATGAACCTCAAGCCTATTTGACTTAGTGAGCCACACTCCAACAGATAAGCAAAGGTTAGTTCAGATGAAGAGGTGAATAGCTAGGCGTGTCAGAGCATGTTGCCAGCCGTTTTGATAAACAGTCTCCAAAGCGTTTGTCAATTGATTTATGTGCTTCACAACTTCTATCACAACCTAACTGCATCCGCTTGTGTGCGTTCGCTTCTATTGGATGTGTTAAACATACACAGATACGTAGAGCGGTGTTTCACAACGTGCAAGTCAAGTTTTGTGCAACTCTTGATTTCATCTTCTACGATTATGGTTTGCACAGATGAATTTGAACAGGAATGCCAGTCTGCGTGGACTCTCAACCATGAAAGGAACTGAGTGGTGTCCTATTCCTTTAAGATGCTTTCTCATCTGATCAATGCGATTGGATTTCGTGTAAAACAATACCGAATGGTATTGTGACAGCGTCACCAATGACTAACATTAAATGGAGAGTCGGTTCATGTGTTCATTATGATTATCCGGTCGTGATCATCTGAGCAACTTTGAAGTGGTGTACGACTTCCACATCAAACAAGTCTGTTTGTTGAAATGCTTTTGTTTCATGCCTGATTGACGTTTGCATTATACTTCTGTCTATATTTTAATTTCATCTCGTTTTTTTTATAATTCATGATTCTGACACGGGAATCTTTGTTGCTGTTCGTTTTCTCGACCGTTTACTACCACCCAGCACAAAATCAGATGTGTTTTGTACGCTCTCTGTAGCTACTAAGATGTCTACTATTTCAATGATTATTCATCACTGTTAGTGGGAACGGATTATAAGTCAGTTGCCTCGCGGTCACGGGTCCAAACCTCGGTTGCTGCGACTGCTCCTGTCCAGATTTAAGCAGCTTGTCTGTGGATAACTTACGTGTGACCTTGTTTTTCGTTGGACAGCAAACAGCATTTGATGCAACCGCTAAACATGTTTATTCTCGTTGTTATTAGCTCATCTTTGAGTACAGAATTATGGCCAGGGATGAGATCTAGTGGT
Source organism: Paragonimus kellicotti (assembly GCA_014220965.1). Classification (NCBI taxonomy): domain Eukaryota; kingdom Metazoa; phylum Platyhelminthes; class Trematoda; order Plagiorchiida; family Troglotrematidae; genus Paragonimus; species Paragonimus kellicotti. Next base: position 24,431 of record LOND01005230.1, read on the forward strand.
TGCCACTGGTGTCTGTCTGGTCCATATGCTCCAATTTAAGGCATATACGTTCGACTAACTGTATGCGCCGGTCGCTTTTGATTTTACAGCCTGCTCCCCTATTCTGTAAAATCGATACGGCTGAGGCCAGCCGATTGTCCCAGCTGTTCTCTGGCGGTCGGGCTGAAAACGGGAAACCTTCCTCGAATGAGACGGGTGATTAAGGTTGTCGTCCCGATTGTTTCTGGTCGTCTGTTTGTCCAGGTGACTTTATCCCCATCTGGTGTATCGTCATTCGACGCTGCATTTTCTTTTCAATTATGTTAATTATACGATTTTTGTCTTGGATNTCAGGTTGGTGCGATATCGTCTTTCCAAAGCAGGCGATGACTGTCAGATGTGTGTTGAACTTGATGAGCGATTTATTTCCACTCTGGAAACCCACTCTGCGTAGTTTCGCCGGTGACATTTCAAACTCCCACAGTTATATTTTTATCAAGTGACTCGCTTCATCGGTCAGTGACTTATACTCCTCGTATACATCAATTTCATGACCACCACACACCTCTGATGTGCATAATTATTCTTCTTTGCAACTGCGTTAAATGGTTGGATTATTTTTCGCATGTAAAGAACAATGGTGGTGTTTTACTACGACACAACGTAAACATAACTGCATGTTTGCGTGTTGTCAGTTCATTTCTTCTACATTATGTTCACTTGATTGTGCAGCGCCCTGGTTTTCGTCTCGCGATTTTTCGACGGCAAGATCCCTTCAATGGACGATCTACGACCGAATGATGTGGAGTTTTTGGCCCAGGTCAATCACTTCATTGAGTCATACACAAGTCACCTGGAGGCGTGTCGACTACGAGAGGGTCTACGTGACGTTCTGGCCATATCTCGCCTCGGCAATGGATACCTACAGGCCAATCAGCCGTGGGTTACAGTCAGAAGTGAAGAGACGAAGTGAGTATGATGTTCTACATTACATTTGCTTGGTTACCGATCAGCCAATTGCAGCTGGTCTCACTTCAGTCATCATTGTTTCATCAGTCGACAACTTTGCGCCGGATGTAGAGTTGACCGCCTTTTTGCAGTTCCTTCCGGACCTAAGATGTATGTCCAAATGCAGATAAGAGTGTTCGTAATAACTACGTTGCTGGAACCTGTGATAGTAAATTCGACCGATGATGACCTATTGAGATTTTGGTTGTTACAAGCTTGGCTTCGTGCGCATTGGATCACAACCTTCACATTCATGGGAACCTTCCGGCTGACACTTTTTTAGAAGATCTGCAATGGAGTGAAGTTTCTCTCGTGTTAGAGCTCATCGGTAGCGCATTTCATTGTTCGGACCAGAAAGTTATGTGATCTAAGACTGAGACAGTAACGTTGGCCAGTTTACAACCTTCGTTTACTAGTTTCGCGAATGGCAGGAATGCGGGAACTGGAATGGAAGCACATGTTTCCAAGACTAAAGCGATTCCCTCCAACTTGTGGTACTTCCGCTATCCCGTTCCAACTTACTATTTAAATTGAGTAGACCCTACCTATGCAGTTTTAGCCTACGATTACGAAACTTGGCCACTGTCAGATGTGTTGGGACATTTGACCAATCACATTAGAGCATCAGTTTCTTACAGAAAGGTGACGCCTATGTGGAAATTGGATAGACCTTTGATACGATCATCCGAGCAGTACTATGAAATAATCCTACGCAAAAGGTTGTTTCTCAGATACTTATCAGCCTTTTCCTGACACCACTGTTGGATGGTTATGGGTTTGGAGACATGCGCCTCTAGTTCTTCCGCTTAGTCTTAATTTTTAACCTTTCTAGTACACTTTTTATTCTTCTGAGATGTCCCACGCCACTGTTGAGGTGAACGGCGACCCGAGCAGCAGTGCTTTCTGCCTACGTTCAAGGCCATTGTGATGATGATGCATGCGATTCACCGTGCCAAATGCTCGTTCAACAAAACGAGATGGCTTTCGTCATAGAAAAAGTTCAGTGATCGAATCTACCTCTATCCCATAATTCAATGTCCCGCTGTGGACTTAAACGATTCTCCACAATGTACATCTAATCATCCAAGTCGGAAAACGATGGTTTGGAATATCAATTAGGAATTACTGTACTGTTCCTCCGATCAACTGTTTAAACACCTGCAAAAATGCTCATGAATAGAGCGAGATCAACAACATCGATTGATCCAAGACAAAAATCGTATATTAACATAATTGAAAAGAAAATGCAGCGTCGAA
>LOND01005231.1:0-14507 GCA_014220965.1 Paragonimus kellicotti
TTCGACTTACGTCAGTTGTGACATGGTCGCTTTTGAAAGGTAGGTTCAGAAAGACCTGTTTCTTAGGAACCGTACTCATGGCAGTCAGGATCAATCTTTTCTGGCTATGAATGTCAACAAACTTCTCAGGATATCCGTTTGTGAATAGCACTCTCAACTTCTCCCCTGTCCTAATAGGCAGTCGGTGGTGCACGTGTCTATTTGTGTGAAACAGAGGTTTGCACCAGACCTCGTTTGTAAACAATAGACGCAAAAGATAAAGACTGGTTATTGACAGCTTCAGGTAGCCTTGTGATGAGTTTGGCGTTGTAATGAGCCGTCTTGTCGTCTAGTAAGTAAAGTGTCCGGGAGAGACAAATTATCGTTGATTTCTTCTTCGTGAAAAACAGAAAGATTAAGAAGAACAGAATTAAAAAGGCTTAAAAGTGAAACTAGGAGAATATTAGTGCATAATCAAGGTATCGCCCACATATAACTTATAGAAGCTAACACCATCTATAGCGTCAGATAGCTGTGGTTCAATCATTCTTAAAAATACATCCGCTAGCGTTGAGCTTAATGAACAATCCGGCACTCCATCAACAATTTGTTTATAAGATAATCCTCCAAAATCAACACGGTTGTTCTCCATTCACAAACATATGAGTTCGTTGAGGTAATTAACTGGGAGATAAATAGGTAAACTTCGACATCAAATAAAATCACTAGAAACATTGACTGTTTCCCGGAGGGGGGGGATGTTTGTGCATTGATTCAACATCGATAGAGTACATCTGGTATGAAATCAGTGATGTGTTCTCTAGAGTTTGGGCCAACTGTAAAGAATCTTATGTACACCTTTTTAACATCTGACGGACAGTATGAAGAATGTTTACAAGTCATCTGTCTAGTAGCACATTGAGTTGTCCACGCATAGTATTGGTCTTAATGCGACATTAATAACGCTGCTCTACAAATAAAACTTGATCCAAGAAAAATTGGAGAATACGATCGGGGTAATTTGAATCTATACCGTGTGACTGACAAACATACGGTAAGAATGCCCTCTCATCTTGAATTCGAAGTAACCGGGTATTCAAGGTGTCTAGCAGAAAAAACGTTCAAAACAGGACAACGACAATAGAATCTCTCATAATGATCACTAGTCAGCAGTGACTGAACTGATTAAACCTTTCGTGTATGGATGACGGTGTATTGCCAAACAAAACAACCAAGAAAACCTTAGTAGACACACAATGATAGTTACAAAAAGGAGAAAACGAGAGTATGCTTTCTAACGACAATAATCAGCAAATTCATCATAGTTTTTCACTGTAAGCAACAAAAGGCAAAATAAAGGCAAACTTAGAATTTTATACAAACATACTAAACGTGCTTCAATACATTCAACATTCGCGCCAAACATAAACCGTCAAACTTATTGGACAGATTTAACCAGCCCTATATTTCAAGTTGAACATCACCCACAATTGATCGCAGCTGTCGCATTCCCATAGACTTCCAGTCGGCCCCTTTCGAAAGCAGAAGCACTAGACTCGAGTTTCGCTCTCATTAGAGCTCGTCAGTAGTGCATATCCTTGCCACTGCCGGGACTAGAACTCCGGCCACGCTTTCATGAGGCAACCGTGTTTACCACTGCGCCATTGACCTCACATTAGGCACGACCGAATTATCATATGTGAACGCTCAACGACTACTCATCAGTAATCTAAAATATCGCCTAGCAGGTTTAATGAGATCGGAGATTTCGACCTGCCTAGGAAGTCCTAATCGCGGGGTTATCGATTGGAGTTAACAGACAGTAACTGTGTCTCCTCTCGAGACGATCGGGCAACCTGATCATTACTCACAAGCGAAAGTGGTTGAGCGTTCACATATGATAATTCGGTCGTGCCTAATGTGAGGTCAATGGCGCAGTGGTAAACACGGTTGCCTCATGAAAGCAAGGCCGGAGTTCTAGTCCCGGCAGTGGCAAGGATATGCACTACTGACGAGCTCTAATGAGAGCGAAACTCGAGTCTAGTGCTTCTGCCGTTTCGAAAGGGGCCGACTGGAAAGTCTATGGGAATGCGACAGTTGCGATCAATTGTGGGTGATGTTCAACTTGAAATTAACCAAATCCCCGACTACTCATCAGCTCTATCATTGATGATGAAGATGTTGCTGCTACTGATGATGATGACGGCAGTATTATTACTATCATTATTGCTATCTAGGTGATCACAACTTATCCAGTATATGGCTTAAATATGTTACAAATTGACTCACTGTTTTCAGTTCGTGTAAACCATGACGTGCTCCAATTTTTCTACCTCCTCGTACATTCGAGAGCCACTTGTATCAAATTAAACCTGTTTTTTTCGAGCATTCTGATGGCGTTTTCTGTTGTTCTCATTCACTCGACACGTACTTAACGTGTTATGGTGGTTCGGGAGGGGGGGCGGCTAATAACATGACTGACATATTAGTCATCCCTTAGAAACCTACACTTGACTTCCAATGAATGGTAATTTTTATATAGAATGAACATTCCCCTTCAAGTGATCGCAGCTGTCGCATTCCCATAGACTTTCCAGTCGGCCCCTTTCGAAAAGAAGCACTAGACTCGAGTTTCGCTCTCATTAGAGCTCGTCAGTAGTGCATATCCTTGGTACTTTTTAATCTATTTTCTCTGTGTTGTCCATTCTTAACCAAAACAAAAATGAACTTAATACATCTATTTGATTGATCCGGATGCGTGAATATTCAATCAGTGCACACAGTGGTTACACACAGCATGCATACACTAACAACGGAGTTGGCCTATCATAAGTCGACACTATTACAGAAAAAGTGAGAAATCATTTGTGGTTAGTTGTTGACTAACAGTTCTTTGTGACCATATTTTTTTATTGTAAATATTGCACGCGATGTAAAGAGATGCGGGTGTTCTGCCAGCAGAAGTTCTTCAGAAACAAAGTTTCAAACTGCTGTTCAGTATATGCACATTTAAACAACGCCGCCTGAACAGTACTCAGTGGAAAAACAGGTAATTCAGTAGACAAAATGGTACGTAAATGAAAAGCGATGGAAAAATACAGTATATCGAAGGTCGTACAGCAAAATAATATAGCATTTACCGAGCTATTAGCCCTGTCATCTTTTGTTTCATTCCACGTTTGTTTATGTCGTAAACATGCCTTCATCTGTAAGTTCAAAATGACCTTTGCCCTTCTAACTCTCGTTGTCCACATCGAGCTGATCGAGAACTCAGGTTGATATTTGACAAGCATTTTTAATGTTTCCACATTAATAGGTTTGTCACCATCAAACGTTCTGTCTTCGTCTCTTGTTACTGCATCCACCCATTATGGATAGTCTATACCACTTTCGTTGTAGCAAATGGTGCGAAGCGAGCTGACTGTCCTTGTACCAGATGTTTTGCATTCTACTAACCTTCTTTCTAATATCCACTCCACAGAACCATTGTTTCAGGAAAGGTCACCCGGACGAGTTGTAAGCGAATGCCAAATACGTTTCACATTCAATCTGTGTAGGCCGAGAGCTGCAAACTATCTTGCCAATGTGTTGTTCTATGGTGTATGCACTTTCAAACCCCCAATGTTTGCTATTGTGTCCAGCCTTTTAACACTGCTTCAGGGCATACAAATGTATAGTTGTACGTTAATCTAATTTTCCCCCCCCCCAAAAACCGATTTGGGGGGGGACATCTGAGATTCAAGTGCGTTAGCTTCAAAATCGTTGCAAATGAATCACAACTAAGATCGTTACAGTCCAGGACAGAAAGTTGTAAGATATCCGCACCAAATTTAGTACGAATGAAGTCAAACAGTTTGGGCGTCGTGTTTAACATGTTATTGATAAATGGATTGAGAATAACACAACGTTATGAGCAAGTTGTAATACTCTACGTTTCAACCACCTCGGGTGGCCTTCCTCAGGAGTGTTGTAATCGAAATCCTTTTGATACCAGATTATAATTCGGATGCGAAACAGATGTAAAACCGTGTAACTGGCGTTTAACTATCGTTGCGTTTACTTATCTCCGTTCGTCTGTCTCTAAGAATTTGGACGCCATAGACTACTGTAGGAAAGTGTCTCACAAATTACTGGGTAGTCTTATAGCTATGTTGAAAGTTGTTTCCGAACTTGTACCGCACCAACATATCAAGTTCTCTGTGGACTTTGGTCTCCTAGTGTAGTGAGGAGGAGCGATCGTACTATACTACTCACACCACTGCTATTCAGTAGTGGGGCCAGAGCATAGATTTTGACATTGAAGTAGCCGCAGGAAAAATACAAGAAGAAACATCGGAGTGCAGCATCGCATGAAATGGTTCTTGGTACGTAAAGGAACTGAGCATTGGCGTCTGTGGCAACCGTGACGTTCTGGGCCAGTACCGTACGCAGATGAGTGTTTTTGTTTGTTGTCATGTTGAAACGCATAACCCGTGTTGCTTTCCTGAATAAATAACCCTTGTGCCATCCGTGTTCTTGGCTCAGAACACTAGTAAGAAGTGAATTCTCACAGATATCCTGATGGCTTGTATTTTCGATTGTTGTGAGGTACAGAAGGAGAAAGATTCCAGAGACGTTCTGTATTGGGTTATGCGAATTTGTTGTCGTTTGGGAGTAACAAACACCCACCGTTGGTTGCGTGGCAGAGCACTAGGCGATACGTTTGATCTTCCATTTTCCTAGTTCGAAATAGTCTACCTGCTATCGGAATCGGTGATGCATTGGCTTTCCGACACGCTTTTGGTTGATGCGTCGTGTGCCAGTGTGTGGCTGAAGGATGATCACAAGACACCCTCATACGGAGTAACCGTCAGACTTTGTCGCGGTCAGTCGTACGACTTTTTTGTTCGTAATGGTTTTAAGTAGCTTTCCACTGTTACTCGGTGTGTCAACTTAACTTGGCTACCATAAAGATATTGAGTAACCTCATGGTCTTTCGCAGGATATATACCTCAGCCGGGACTCAGTTGGTCGGTCACAATGAATAGGCCTCCGTCAACGTGTTTCTGAAAAGTAATTTGTCGGTTATTAGGTAGCCCTGTTGGGTTTCCCGAAGACGCATATCATTTCTGAACAAAACTAATGAACGGGTTGAGTTCCAACGCTCAACCCGCACTCATCAAACATGTGGTTTATATGCTCGTGTACAGAACAACTTTTCAAGGCAATTTCGTGTTAGTTAGCTAACGTGAAACTGGATTGCAGGATTATCTCCTACTCTTGTTTCGCTACACCTTCTCTTGACTCGTGCACTCGTTGTATACAGTGAATAGAACGCCGCTGTTGATGAGTGATTCATAGTATCGATCGTGCGCGCGATCTTTCCTAAATGTCATTCATTTGTTCGGTCAGTAATTCACTCGAGCCAACACACCTTCATGAGGCTGTGCACGTTGAACGGAGAACATCAGACCGGTTATTGGATACTCAATGAAAACCACAGTAGGCAACCACAAGAGACTTGTAAGAAGCCTGCGTTAAAACCATCTCCGTTCCATCACCGAATTTTACATGTGAATGCGAAATATCTGCAGCATGAAGTACATCGAGGAGAGCGTTCAATTCATGTGGCTTCAGTACTAGAAGAACATCACAGGTGCCATGGATGAAGATGCGGTATAAACATTACGGATTTAGACGGAGAAATTATGTAAACTGATATGTGATGGGGGATTAAAGAGTACGTGTTTGAATCTTCAAGAACGAGTATTTCATTGTTGATATTGTTGTGATTGCAAAAGACGCTTGGCCTGCTGAATTGTTTTTATTGCATGAAAAACCGTACAGGCTATGCTAAAACATAGGATCACGAACGCGTACACTCATTTGCACGGCTGACGTGCATTCACACACATTGGACAGCAGTACATTGTCGTTCGTCCTGATGGCACGTCCCCATAGTGCGTACACACTATTCCAATAGTCGGTTCTGGTCCATCGTCTTCCTGGCGTTGATACTTGCCCTTTAGTTCCCAAATGTGCGCACTATACTACTCACAAACGAAGGCTGCCTGTTATAGATCAATACGACTAGTTCCAACTTGTCAGACTGTGGTGTTTCCGTCCAAGTATGGGTTGTTATCTGATCAAATGGAGAAGGGGGTTAGTTGACCTTGATCACATTATCACTTCTACAAGCTGTCATAGAAACAGTTACCTCCAGTGCCAGCCTTTTCGTCGTCTGGTGACCTCACTGAGCTCGACGAATGTGTGTTTAATCAGGTGAATGAGCGACAGTTGGTCCTAATGACCAACGGCGAAGTGGTGGACAGCTGTTTCGACCTAGTTGGGTCTGATCAGCACCACGCACGCCGGAGAATCGAACCCATGACCCGTGAATAAGTGGCAGATTGTAGTCCACACACCTATCCACTAAACTACGAGGTCGCAGGCACCAGGGTTGAACGAAGGTATGTGAATCAGTTTCCTCAGCTGTTGTGCCTCCTGATGCTGTTCTGATTAAACGATGGGGGAAAAAACACTCACCAGTACACCGTTCAGTTTTGACTGTCGTACCACTGTAGCGCGGGCATGAATACTGCCAGGCTGTTCAGATTTAGATAAGAAGCACACGGCCGTGATTCTAACCAAGGAATTCTCGATCGGCCGAATGATATTGCAACGACTGCTTTGTCTGAACTCTCGACCAGAATAATAAAAGCAACACACGGAAGAAGATTGTATTGTAAGATACTGTTTCAAGAAGGTTCCCAAACTAGCCATAAAGTTCTCCCTTTTTTCAGCTGCACAACTGCGTCACTTGAATAAATAGTAATAGGAGTTCAGCTGCCCGACCGATATCTTTTTTACTATACAGGCATTCACGACTACAAAATTTCATACCCTAAGTGCACAGTTCACACATCCCAGTGATCATTGGGTGAGAGTATCATGGTTTAGGAAACAATACCACTGCAGAATAAGTTTTAAATTGTTGTGTCAGATCTTGGATCATCAAGATGACGTACGAAAGGCACTCACTAACGTATTTGTGCACGTTAGTGATTCTACCTGATCTCACTGTACAATCAAACTACGTTTGATCTGACACTACCCTGTACTATTTTCTCTTGGGGAAATTAAGCTTATCACAAGCTCCAAAACGTGAAACTTGTATGATTCTGACATCTTCGTTTCCCCAAAGGAAGCAATGAACCCAAAAATCCCGTACATTGTAAAGGCACTCCTCGGGAGGCCGTGTTTCTTTTTGAAGGATCTATTTCCGAAGGCAGCGTATGTTTTATGACGCCCTAGAAACGCTGCTTATGCTGCGGGATTTTTATGATTCGAGTTTCGTTTGGAGTTCGCAGTCTTCCTGTGCACCTTGTATAGTGTGAACTCTACACAAGTGTTAGTCACGTCTGGGTAGTTTACATCACCTGGACATAGGCTGAGGATACATGTGTACTCTGTACTAACGCACCAGCAGTCCATTAACTGTGAGCATCTGTCTAAAACAGCTTGGTACAGTCCAGCATGCTGCCTCTTCCCGGTACGATCACAAAAGTGGAACACACGCTCGGGCAAAAGTACACTTCTGCGCGCGCTCCAGGTTTCGTTTGGAGACATCCACAGTTAATAGGGTAGGATGGTTCGCGCAGGATGTCACATAATGCGAACAGAGGTTAGTCGTGGGAACGAGCAGCGCAGGGCAGTGCCCACGCTAATCTTTGCTGAGTTTTGCCAAATCTCTTTTGCAAGTTCGCTTGACTTTGTTCTGTTGATTAATTTGCTGTGAAATCTCTTCCAATGCAGCAAACCCCCGGTGTTTCCCCAACAAGCAGATTAGGACCTATACACACAAAATCTAGCTTTCGGCTCTCATGTGGCAACTTCCTTACCAGTAACACATCAAAACATTTCAAGCAGTGTCAATTGGTATAACAGTCCCGCTTCGCTGTCAGTTTCAGTGTGCCGGAGTTAAAAGCATGCTCATGGTCAGCATACTCACCACAGAAAGTACAACTGACAATTAGGTTTTTGTGAAGAACACGAAATTGGTTGAAGTATGTGACGTGCAAAATCCATTTTATTAATTCATATGTACACGGGCCAAAACGTCCTGAAATAAAAATACCAACTTGTCGGTCAGCAACCAAACCAAACATAAGAACAAATATGTCTGTAGATTAGGGCAATCATCTTCGCAGGACTATAGCGCAGCTTGTTTGTTGTGAAAAGTTCAAACCCCATTGATCGCCTTCCCAAATGTTCTAGTTTCCGAGCCTCCATCGTTTCACGGCACAAAGATTATGGTATCCCTATTTTGTACCTCTTACATGATTGTACTTAAACTATGACACTAGAGAACCTAGTGGCTAGTATTTAATTTTATCAAATCATCATCATCATCATCATATCAGCCATGAGCCTGACCAAAAGGTACTGTGGCTCGGGCTGCCGCTCACCTCAACAGTGACGTGGAATATCCTAGAAGAAAACGTTACTAAGAAGGTTGAAAATTAATAGAAGTCTAAGAAGAACTAGAAATGGTATGGATGCAGGTACGCCATTGACTGCGACACGCCGCCATCTCGGATAGCGTCTCTAACCAGCGGTTTGAGTGATCACGAGGACCCCATCCAGGCAGGCGACACCTACCCACTTTACTCAGTGGAGCAGTCAGGGTTCTCATATTTCGTGACCACGTTGTCGCTTGACCGCCACGTGGTTTCACCCAACTGTTGGTGGTCTCAGTATATAATGCCCGGTACGGTAAACGCTCAGCTGGCATGCGGAGTACGTGACCTAACCATCGCAGGCTGTGCAACGTGAGTAGTTGACCGATCGATCGCGCATCCCGAGCGTTCCGGAATACGCGCCGCTGAACTGCCGTGTTGCTCACGCGATCAGTTCCACTTAATGTGGGCTAACTGGCGGAGACAACGATGGTCAAATACAGCAAGCTTGTTGATATCTTCCTTGCGAACAGGCCACGTTTCCGAACCATAGAGCAAAACAGAACGCACACAAGCATTATATACTCTTCCTTTCAGCGACAATCGAACGTCTTTTCGACGCCACAGATGACGCAGGTTGGCAAAGGCAACTCGTGCCTTTGCTATCCTCGTGATATCTCATCAGCAATATTACAAGCTGACGAGATAGTGCTACCCAAGTATGGTGAAACTGTCCACAGTCTCAAGCGGATTACCTGCAATAAGAAAGTAGGAGTGGAAATGCCCCAGTCTTGAAGTAACACTTTGCACTTTGAAGGTGCGAAGCGCATTCCATACAAACCAGCCCGGTCACTCACCTTGTTCAGCATGGTCTGCATGTCTTCGGCAGAGGGGCTAAGTAAGACAATGTCGTCCGCGTACTCCAGATCGGTCAACCGAGCGCCAGGAAGAAGCTCAACACCAAGTCCACTGGACTCCTTAAGCGCACCCTCCAAAATGTCGTCCATGACAAAATTGAACAGGAAGGGGAAATCGGACACCCTTGACGAACACCACTAGAAGTGATGAACGCCCGAGACAGCTGTCCATAAACCCTCACCCTGCTTGCAGAGTGAGCATACAGTGATCTCAACAGATTCACGTATTTCCCTGGTACTCCCTTGCGAAGAAGACAGTTCCAGAGAACGTTACGAGCAACTGAATCGAAAGCAGCCTTCAGGTCCAAAAAGACCACGACCGTCGGCTGCCTATAAGAGTGCCGATGTTCCAAGATCCGTCGCAAGGTAAAAATGTGGTCAACGCACCCTCGACCGGATCGGAATCCTGCCTGTTCTTCACGTATCTGGCTTTCTCTGGGTTTAGTGAGCCGACGTAAAATGAGGCCAGTGAGTAACTTGGAAGCAACAGATACCAAACTGATGCCTCTGTGGTTGTCACATAGACTTCGGGCCCCCTTTTTGAAAACGGGAATTACTGTTGACAAGCACCAATCGCGAGGTACCTCTTCAGTCTCCCAAATCGTCTGGAGGAGTTTAGTCAGTTCTGATATCAACCTTTCCCCGCCATCCTTGAAAAGAGAAGGAGAGAGGAGGTCTGGTCCAGGAGCCTTATTACGCTTCAATAATTTGAGCTCTAGGACCACTTCTGCTTCCGACGGAGGGCCGTCTGGAATGCAATAACTGACCATTCGGGTCCCGTCGTCCACATGGTCTGGTTGAGGCCAGCTGAACTGTTCTTCAAAATGTTCAGCCCACCTGTCAAGTCGACGCGATTGATTGGTGATAAGTGAACCATCTTTTTCACATATGGTCTCACTTACACCGACTCGACGACCAGTACAACCACGGATCAGGGAAAAAAGCCTTCTACAATTTCCAGATAAAAAGGCCCTTTCCATCTCTTTCGACTGTTCGACCAAGTAGTGCTCACGGTCTTTGCGCAAGCTTTTAGTCAGCTTGCGTTTAAGTTCTCGACGGTCGTCATCATATTCAGAACCAGGTGGGATCGAGCGACGCTTGTTCATGAGGTTTATCGACGTGATGGAAATCCAGTTCTGTCGCAACTGAACAGCTCCTTCGGAACATACCTCTTCACAGCATGTTTTCATAGCTGCGGCGATTTGTTCCCAGTGTTCGTTAGGATCTTTCACCTGACTCGAACTGGGCAACTTGTTCACCAACGCCTTCTGGTAAGCGTTCTTTACACCCTCATCGCTCGAATGCCAGTTAATTACTTTGCATTTACGAGCGTGTGTCCTCTGGGTAAATGACAAAACAAAACGGGCACGCACAACAGCATGGTCCGAGTCCAGGTGGTTGCTCCAAAAGGCACGACAGTCCTTAACAGAGTGGCGCCACCTGTAACTGACTGCTATATGATCCAACTGCGTCCACGGCTGAGAAGCACACGGAGGTCTCCATGTAACACAGTGCTTCTTCCTGTGTTGGAATGCTGTGCTCGAAATATAGAGACCATGGGATGCACACAGCTGCAGCAGTCTGTCGCCATTGTCAGTGCGTTGTGCCCGGACACCAAACATACCTCCCAGCCGCTTCTCGTCCGGGGAAAGCCGACCAAGCTGGGCATTCAAATCGCCCGCTAGTATGATGTCTGAGTGTTTAGTTTGCTTCAGAAGGTCAACGAGGGCGTCATAGAACGCATCCTTGGTATCATCCGAACAGCTGTCTGTTGGAGCGTACGCCGATATAATGAATACACACGTCTTTCTGATTTGCGTCGACAGACTTTTACCGATGTATTGAGTCTGACAGCGCACAAGCGACTGTTCACTGGGATCCAATCGAGCAAACATTGCTCTGCTCTGGAACTCAGTGCGATTCCCACTCCAGCTTGACCGCGAGATTCAGCTTCGGCGTCACCAGAAACCCTGAGAGAGAAGCGCTTGAATCGACAGTTATCTAGAGGTGAGCTCAAATGGATAACGGTGCTAGAATCGTAGACTCGCGTCTCCGACACGCAGCACACATCAAGCTCCAGACTTGAGAGAGTACTAGCCAGAGCAGCTTGCTGACCGACTTGTCGGAGAGTGCGGACATTGAAGGCGCCAATGTTTACCGGTTGTCTTGGCCTCAGAAAACAATTATCGCCCGAAGGCACATGGAAGGCGGAAGAAATGGGGGGTAAAACAGTAGAGGTCGTATTGGGTTAATAATGTCACTGTCGGGAGAGCGATAACTTCTGATACTTCCCGGTCGTTTATGCCGCGGAAGGGGGTTGACTTGAGGGACCCCACCCCGAGTCTCTGACTCAAAAGTCTGACCTGCGAGACAACAGGATACAGGGTTTTCTTGGGGGACCCCACCCGGAGCCAATGACTCAAAAGTCTGACTCACTTGGCAGTGAGGGGCTTGCCTAGCCCGAGGGCGCAGTGAATAAGACATTGATGTCTGATTCTGAGCACTGCTGCGCGCAGTGGATGTACTCAAAGCTACATCGGGCTTTTGGGTGATAGATGTTTTTCGACCGTATTGGATAATACGCCGGCGGTCACGGTCAACCGTTGGGCGATCGGAGTGCTCTTTGTTTGAGGGTACCTTTTCTAACCCCCTTCTTCCTGATACGGAAGACAGCAGTGCCGCAACTATAAAAATAGTTCTGCTGTATGCCCATAGGATCGTGCCTCACTACCTAAGCACTCCTACGCGGTCAGTAGTGCGACATACAATCCTATGATAATCCTTCACGACTAAATTCAATCATTACTACGGAAGTTGCGAAGATATCGAGATCTGGACGATGTCAACTGTGGATCTAGATGGCATTAAAAGTAGACAGAATAACAAGATTATATTAAACGATACATAGGTTTTGTAGATTACACCTTGATACACGAAAGTGTATACGTAAAAAACTAACAGAGAGAACTGATTGTTTGCTAGGACTATGATAGAGAGCACATCAATTTCTTACTAGGTGTTGCACGAACCTACATCCTCTGTACGTGGAACGGCTTTCTATCTACAAGAACATAGGATCTAGGCACCCGAAAATCACTCAACTTTCAAGTTAAATCCGTAGGAAATCAGAGTTGGACTAAGCCATGAAGCATTGTCTGTGTAGAATGTAATTGACTGCGAACTCAGTATTTGCTCCAATTAATCAAAGGACACTATACGACATATTCGAGTAATGCGCTGAATTGAGAGAGTAATAAACTGTTCATCCAAGAAAGATTTCTCTTATGCCTGTTTTCGGGCTGTTGGAAGTCACATTGTTGCACGTAACGCTCTTTAGATGAGTGGAATAAGTGAACTGATGCCGTGTCACTGGATGGTGATAGTGCAGCGTTTTGCAGTTTCATTGGTTGATCAGGCTTGCTGAAGAAGGTCCGTGACTCTCACAAAGTGATAACCCCAGATTCCATTATGCATTGGTACTGGAACGGTTCAAAGTGAGTGAAGAATTTACTGCATGTCACTTAAAGTGGTTACTTCAGACATTATCCCCCTAAAAGTTTTCGAAGCTGTCGTGGTCCGAAAGTAAATGAACAGGAGCTGTCACCCGGTTCTAGTAAGCTTGTGTAGTTATTTGGAACTGTTTTTCCATTGCTTATGTAAGTGAAATACTTCACATTAGAACGGAAGAACTGCTGTGATGAGCAAAGCGCGAGGTAGCTCGTTTGACACTGAAACTTGTATTCACTATCTCGTTGAAGGTCACTATGAGGAGATAACCAAATATACCTTTTCGAGCCCTTTTAGTTTCGATGGCTGTTCGGTAGTTTATAGGCCAGCCACGAGTGACCAATCAGTTCCAGACTACGAGAAAAAGTGTAACTGTTTAAGAGAATGATTCACATAATTCTTCATTTAGCCTTAAAAAGTGTGCCAAAAGACGCGTTCCAGTCAAAAAGGAGTAATGAATACATCAAAGATCTTAAATCCCTAATCAAACTCCCCATCATTCATGCCTCTCTTTTCTCTCCCCAGTTGCTGTCAGTGGTACCAGTCTGACCAATCTTTTTATATCTACCAAGTTTTCGAGGACTTGAAAAAATTCGGTGCTTCAACAAGACAGCACTCCTAAAAAGTGGGAAATACAAAATCAGTTCGTGGTTGCTCTGAATAGAGCATTCTTCGTTCACTGAGAAGATGTGGGTTTACGGTTGTGACCCCATCGTTTCACCGTTCATCGCCTGCATACAGCATCGTTCGGCATGACCAACAAAGCTAGCGCAATGGTCTCCGGTTACGTCGCACATAGCAGAAATGACTACTCTTTCCAGGGCCCCCATTCTCCACTCCTGTTGACTTTGCACACCCTGAGGATCTCCGTTTATTATTGTCTCGTGGTGCACCTGCAGTTGCCTTTTAACTCTTGCTTTCACCATGCTCCAGACATTCTCGGTGGATGTAATGTGGATGTCATGTTGCTGAGACAAGGTTGACCACTTTATTCTAACAGTTGGTTACTGTATAATGGACCACTCCGGTCAAAATTTGTTCAACCCTATAACTACCCTTAAGTATCAAAAAAATTGTGCACAAATGCCATCAGGCTATTTTTGGAGGAGAGGTCTGAACGCCCTAACATTTCTCTCTCAAATATTTCACTCTCTGGGATGGACGATTCATAGGCCCAACCGAACGAAAAAAGGAAGAAACGAATACTTTCAATTGTGCACACTGAAATCACAATGCATTCAGAGCTAATCACAATTCATCCTCCGTGTTTGCCCAGAGGGAAACTTGTTTGAACATTGGCGTCATTAATGGAAGTTCTATCGATTTGGCAGATGTTTACGGTATTCCGACCATCATGAAAAAACAGGTCCGCATCGGTCAATTTTACCCTGACTGATCTTAATGACGATAGAAATTCATCAATCGCAAGATTTGTCAAGCCAGCCAACAGCTTCTTTATTTTATCAGATGGGCTGACTACTGAAAACAAAACGAATACTTTGAAGAGAATAAAACATCCACGTTAGTAGTTTCAATAAATGGAAAGAATGTTAATGAATCCAATGAATCCGAAAAACTCTGATACTCTTGAATTAGCCGAATGCAAATTACCATCCCACTTCTATGATTTTTAATAATCTAGTTGATTTTTTATAATTTTCATATA
>LOND01005233.1:9253-20105 GCA_014220965.1 Paragonimus kellicotti
TTTAGCGTGAGAATGCGTTTTTTCTCTCTCGTCCGACTTCAACGGTACATTACTGATAAGGGTGGTCCAACAGACTAACTGACTTGAGTGGGCGTTGAACCCAAGTCATTCTAATCGGCCCGCACTGTCAGCTCAGCCAAGACGGTCGGATCAGATGTCGAGATGGCCACTTGCTAAACTCTGATGAAGTCAGATATGATACGGCCACAGACACATATTTGCCATCCCAGTATCAGGTATTGTGGGAACGCCGGTGTTATATCAACCTAAAAGCGTCTGCTATCCCCTCACTATAAGAAGTGAACCGTGAAATTGGGGAGCACAGCTGCGGTGATGCACTTTTGTGATCTGTCGAAGAGACAGCCACGCTGAGTATGCTCCGCAGTCAGATCAGATCACATACGAGTTCTACAGTTGTCATTTCATTGGCAGACTATCCTAATTGCCATGCAACATACTTGTTATAAGTTTGATAACAGAAACCGCAAAAACTTTCGCATTTTGATAAACTTACTATGTCGTTGGTCGTCACACTTGATAGCAGTTCACATTCTGGTCAGAAAAAATATGTAACTGAAGCGGAAATATCCTCTTCATAATAAAAAAAGAGCAAATGCTCCAGACAAATATACAGTGCACGAAACGATTGTAAAGTCACTTATTTTTGCTTTACCTCAGTCAATTTTCAATTTACACAGTTCAATTTTGTGAGAACCACACAAAAACACATTTACATTTCGTGATTAAAGTAAAACTGAACTGACAAGTGTCATAAAGCAAAAAACGGGTGGAAAATAAATATAAAACCACTTAGTGTCATCGACGTTTATGCAACACAACAAAGCTTTGATACTTTGCTATTCGGACCTGTGATACGTTGAGTGATGTTCACTATGTGATCACTATTGAAGGTGTTTCATCTGCTATGAATCGAGTCAGTAAGAGTCACCATTTTGTCTACATCCAAGGTCAGTGAAGTTGAAGCGAATTCAACGGTGTTATTCAGAGTCAAGCTGCCAGAGTATGAGAAGAAGAAACTCTCATTCCACAGCTCTATGTAAACGAGTGTGTGAGAGACGTAAAACTTGGCTAACATTTTCTTAATAAATCCCACTTTAAGGTATACAGTCAGACAATTGGAGAAATAAGAGACTTTCTAAACGGTATCAGAGAAGACTCGTTCATTTTGCTTTCTGTGTCATTAATTATTTTCCTGCTGGGGAAAACTGAAGTTGCAAGTGTTTGTGGGGTGACTGGTGTAACTGAGCAATAGTGCGTCATACCCAGCTTATCAGATGAGTACTCGCATATCTTTACTTCGTGAATGGCGGGTACAATCTCGACTGAAGTGAGCAGAACATCGAGTTGTTTTGAATGAACGTTGAAGAAACATTATTTTCAACAATTTTGAAGAATTACATGGTTAGGTGAGAAAGGAACAGAAATGTTTCACTATCCAAAAACAACGGCAACTAGTCAATAGTTTGAATAGCTATTAATACTTGGTAGAGTGCAAGCGTCAGCTTCTCACATTAACACAATTGAGTCATACGTTTGATCTTTTAATGTCCGATTGCACAGAATAAACTTCTAAGACAATAAAGCCTTACTACATACGCTCATTCCATTTCAATACTAACACCATTCGAATCCAATCTTTTCTGTTAAAGTAGAAGTGGTAGGTAGGAAATCTGTTACCGACTGTGACCAATACTGTGTTTGTAACTATCGACTAGCCTTTATACAGTACTTATGTCATTGCATGTATGACATACCGGCTAATGTATGCAGAAGATCGACGAACTTCTGATCCATACATTTCTTATCCATAAATATTATCATTTGTTAAGCGTTTGCTATTATTAGTTCGATGTTTTCGTTGTGTTGTTTACATGTTTACTTCTTTCTCTTGTCTTAAACTTACTCTTAGACTATCCGATAGCTTCCGTTTATTTCCGTGTGTCTCACTGTAAGATCGATATTGTCTGCATCGGTAGTTCCTTACTCGACCTGTTTAAAATGTGCATTTTTCGTTTGTTTTGAACACATGACGCAGTAACTGTCCTGTTAACTCCAATCGATAACCCCGCGATTAGGACTTCCTAGACAGTCTCTTCTCGAGACGATCGGGCAACCTGATCATTACTCACAAGCGAAAGTGGTTGAGCGTTCACATATGATAATTCGGTCGTGCCTAATGTGAGGTCAATGGCGCAGTGGTAAACACGGTTGCCTCATGAAAGCATGGCCGGAGTTCTAGTCCCGGCAGTGGCAAGGATATGCACTACTGACGAGCTCTAATGAGAGCGAAACTCGAGTCTAGTGCTTCTTTTCGAAAGGGGCCGACTGGAAAGTCTATGGGAATGCGACAGCTGCGATCAAATTGTGAGTGATGTTCAACTTGAAATTTTTTTTTACCCATGACTGCCTGTTCGAACGTGATTGGTTGTGCGTGTTATTCTTAAAACAGTCGATGACTCATTTCAGGTTTACGTTTAATCCCAAGATTTTCAGACGAAGAGGTTATCTGAAATATATATGTACAACCGCTCAGGTGTTTGTAGCAGGTCAGCGACCATTATGTAACAGGCAAACCAGCTATTCTGGCTTCAGTTACTTGCTATGCTGGTAACACGTTAAGCACCCCCAACCACGAGACTTAGATGTTTCCGACCGAACTCACTCTTGAAATGCGGAGTACAAACCACCCACATCGCACTCACAAATAGCTGACTTCACATTCACTTAAACAAAAACCGGGAGGCCCAAACGACCTGACAATGAACCGGTTTGTACGTGTCGGTGTGGTGCCGTTTAGTCAGTCCAAGTGGCTTCCTTCGAAGCACGTTTTTTTATTTAATACCCGGCACATGCAAATGAGTTCCCTAAGGCCTGCTCAAACACTTCACTCGAAACCGTGCGACTCGTTTGTGGGTGTTCCGTTGACATGCAAGGAGCAGGATACGTTGTTGTACGCGTAAAATCCAGCTCACTAGCACACGAATTTTACTTCTGACTAGACAAACCCGGCTGTCTTAGTGTGCAGCGGGACCTCCTTGTGATCAGTCAGCTATCCCCCCTTTTTGAAGCAAGTCAGTATGTAATTATTAATTCACCACCATCCCCTCCGCTGCCAACGAACTTTGCTAGACGATCTGCATCTTCGGTCCGTGCTGAGAGGAAGTACAATTAACCAGACTTTAGAGCCAAAGCCCATCTCATTAAATATATTAAGATCATCGGGTATTTTCCGTAAACAGTAAGAAAATGTGTTCTTACACGATTCATCGAGGCTGTTTAACACCGACAGTCCAGGGTCAGTGGCGTTAACTTATTGTTCATCGTGTGAGTAGCTGGGTGACGGTAAACTACAACGATGATTCATGATAAATGATGAATGAGTACATGATTTTCGGTGGTCACTATGCGTATACCTGTGTCTAATTTTTGGCATACATCTTTCTTTAATTCCGTTCACAGTTAGCAGGTAGGTGGCACGCGGTTCGTTTGCGTAGGTATGTGTATCTGACTTGTGGGGGTCTTGGATGTCACTGGACACGTTGTTTGTCTGTAATGATGGTGATCGTGATAATTACTCGAAAACGGTTCAACCCACTGAAGACAATAAACATCGTATGACAGATCTGACAATTTTGAACCTTACGCCACATGGTTATGTCTAACACAATGGATATCCTGGACGATCTATTGGAATTATATGATATGGGTAAGATTTTTCGACGATCACGGTTGTCATGCTAGAACGTTGCACGCTCACTCTCTATTCAGATAGTTTGTATTACTCATTCATGAATTCTGGGAAAAGTGCGTTAAGGAGCAGCTAACGTCTAACGAAAGCACACGGAGTCAATTCCCAAATACAATAACAGTCAGGTACATAGTATAACTCGTTCAACCATTTAACTGGGGCTTGTTTCATTATGTTATTGACACACATATAATCACACATGTAAGCGTGTACGCATATATTCTTAAATTCGGAACAATCTGTTAGCAACCCACGAACACATATTGTGATGGATGACGAAATCGGAGGCGTGATTGTTCAATCACTCGGTAGAATATCTCAACGCAATAGTGATATATGGCCAAAGCCCTCAGTGAATGGATAGCAGACAACGCGAGCGATCTGATGAGCCATTACTCAACGAAATCGGACCAATGGACAGAAAATGGCAGGCAAAAACCTACCACAGAAAACGTCACCCACACATACATAAACCAGGCAGAAACGCACATGGCGTTTATTGGGAAACCGTCACTACGTTAAGGATGGGAATTCCGGTTCACAAATGCAAGCGCGAGCATGGCGTTAGAACGTACGAGTTGGACAATAAAGATCGGGCTTTGTTGAACGATTTTTGTTACGGTATGCGGGGTCTGTCTGTTAGTTTTGGAAAGGTATAGATCAACAAACAGAGTGTTAATGACACAACAAACAAGCTGCCTCCTAATGCAGCACTTATCATTACACACAACACCTGAACTACCTATGTCTGCCTTTACCGTTGCTACTATCACAACACTGGTGGTGTATATTCTACACTAATAGGCAGAGGGTTCTCCTGCTCACTATTGTGAGCTAGGTGCTTAACATTAACCAGGCGTCGAAGAGCCTGGGTCTCGACTTATGAGCGAAGAGATTACTCAATACCACACAGGACTGCGACCTTATCTGATTTGGTTTGCAAGTAAGACTCTTACGTCACTCATCCTAGTCTCTTAGTCTATGACCTTGTTACCTCAATAAGCCGAACACGAGTTCTCGGTTCCAACCCTTCATAGGAACATGCGTGGTTTTCAGTGGACCTCTCTTAAAACTATTGACCTAGTGACACCTAGAAATCGTAGTGTGTTATTATATAACTACTTAATACGAAACAGTATTCTCTTGAATGTTCCTAAGAATCCATGGAAACCCGATGCTGGCAATATTTTTGTAATAGGACAACTCTTAGTTGATGTTCATCATCAATTAGCAATCCAACACGTGAGGGTCCCAATAAGTACGATTGCTCGCACATACATCACGACAATGAGCCACAGATTCTACAATATCGTAGACCAGCCTATTCCGAGTTAACACAGATATCTGATATCTGGCTTGCGCCCTGCTTTTCGTATATACCAACTCTTATAGCGCTCGCCGTTTTCTCGCTAACATATTTATCATAATGAGTTGAGTGAGTGTGTGCTACATATTTATTCCTGCTCTCATGATTTTCTCCAATACTCCCTTCTCATACTTTCTATCTTGATCTATGATTATTGATTTTTGATGGACGATGTATTTCGAATTTATTAAGGACTCACGCGATTTCATTAATGATCATATTTATAGTTCTCTCGCTGAGAATATGCCAAAGACAACAGCATAGAGTACTAATTTGCTCAATAACACTTTTGAAAATAGCTCTCTGGTGAAACTCGAGTGCTTAAATACGTTATCGCCTACACAGACAAAAAAAGGCCGTTCCAGTCTATATAGCTCACTTTCATATCCCTACTTGATACTGTCTCTCGTATGAAGAAAGGACTTCCTCCACAGTTCAGATAATCTTACATTTCACATCAGCTTCATCTCCACTAACAAGACTAATCTTTTCATTCCTGTATTGTATCTTGCGCTCTCTCTAACTGAGTTAGCAATGATTTAATTTACTCTACGTCTAATCAGATCATAACTAAGCATTCGATCATGCTTTTATATCATCGTCCTTTCATTTTCTACTAATCTATATTAGATTAAAAAGATATAGGGATTTTCACACTGTTTTCAGACTCGATCTGAGTTTCCGGGCCCTCTTCTGTCTTGGTGAAAACACTATGATGAACGATGTGTTCCGGTAACATATCGCGTTACGACTTTGTTTGTCCAAATATCGTATCTATCATTTGATAGCAAATGTTAGATTACACGCGTCATTGCAGAGGACTTCGGATCTCTTACTAGCCAAGTCCCTTTTTCTGGTGATACAGGTTGGTGATGTATCAAAACATCATTTAGGGCTCATATAGATAAGCGCAAATATTGGGATCTTCAATACATATCAATCACGATAACAATGCTTTAGGAGGCCCAATCAATATTGTTAAATCCTCTCTTTGACGAGAGAACAGTCCAGGGACATATTCCGCCATCCCCCCCCGTCCAAGAACTATGTCACATTAGGACACCAGTGGTAAAATGTCTCGAAACACATTCGTCTTGAACCAAAGGAACCAGTTGATGTCAGCATCAAACGATGCAAGACCTGATTGGTATGAAGCTGCACCTATCCAAAAAGTCCTAAAATATACATATGCTCGGTCTCAATAGCAGCAGGTAAAAATGGCTTATCATGGATTTACTCACAATCGCTTCATGTTTGACAAGGCGTGACTTCATAACCACATAGTCTACAAAACAACCTCGGTTCGATAATAGCATAGGAATTTGTCCTTTAGTCATCGCGTGAGGACGGAAGAAAAACGTAGACTCATGGACAATTGGGCGCAATGTAGGTTGTTTTGACCGATTTTGTCGGCCTTCTTGTACTTAACCAACTACCGGTTTGTTGCTGAAATAGGTAAATGAAACATCATTTCTTAATCACAGAGAGTGACTTAGACCCAAGCTCACTGCTAGCAACCTTAGCATCCTAAAATCCCTAGCATCCCTATCTGAATAAAGCTTACCGAGAACGCGGTCTCTTCAAAAATAGCTCAAAAGAAGGTAATCTCGATTTGTAATACGTCACTGGTACAGCTTGTCAGGGTCATGGCAGACAAGGCATCATGTGAGGCTTACCTTTTGCTTCGCTGACAGGAAAATCGCAAAATGAAGGTGCTGATGTCAGGGAACCCCACTTTGCATTCAAAACCGTCCCCTACCTAGAGAAAACAACCTAATCCAATCAGAATTAAGAGAAATTCTTAGAACGATCCAGATGTAACCTTCGCTCGATCTTAATTCCGCTATGTTCATTGGTTTAGTGACCTTAAGTATCATTTTTTAGTAACTGTCTTCCGACCTTCCGATTTGAGAATGTTTTTAAGTCACCGTCCACCACATAAATACCCTTTATTTTCATTTCTGTAATACACGTTTTTAGAGCGGAACAAAGTGACTTCTTGCACTCGACTTTTATTTTTACCTGGAAGTAATTAACAGGGAGAGTTGCGTAATTGACGGCACAAAGTTTTTCTGTTTTCTTTATGTCAAGGTAGAAAAATGGAATTCTATCAAGCGTAGTTCTATCTCGTGGTCGATCCAACGTCTTTTCAAGAATTCATAACGACTCCACGTCCGTTTCATGCTCTCCTTGTTGAATTGAATCAGTTTACCTCTTTATTGTGTTAATTTTCGGAAAATTTATCTCATCGTTACGTCTGATGATATTGAGCTTGATAATATTTTGGACTTGATGAGGTTGACGATATTTTGGCCTACACCATTGATAGGACAGCGTTTACGTTGAAATTCTCAATGATGACATAAAATGCGTAATCTACACAGTGTTTATAAATGGTAGGTTCTTTAACGGACACATTTAATTAGCTGGATTTCTGGTTGTTAATGAAAATGTTCACCAACAGAGGACTCAGAGTTGAACCCAACGAGGTTCCTGTCTAGCGACAGAGCTCAGTGGTAAGCAGGAAATGAACGTGATTTATACATATTATCTGTGGTCTTCAACCTGTCAGTTGGGATGACCACATTTCTATCGTTGTATTCATTATAATCACATAGGTCATCTGTCATCTGGTACTGAGATGCGATTGCACATTGGGTGAGGACATAGAGTGAGAACATTCGTTAACTGGTCTTAAACTAGGTTGATAGACTGGAACGTGTCTCGGGCACCATACTTTGCTACTACCAACTTTACGGATTAAAGCAAACCGGTCATCTGTTTAACCAAATGACAATGAGTTGAGTCGCATGTACACAAAACTGATCTCAAAGCTCAACATTATTTGTGCATTCTGGACAGATTGTCTGGTCCTAAACTTACCCTTCCAGTGAACACACACGTTTGAAAGTGGCTGTTTGTTTGATATGTACACCACTCTTGAAATGTTATTAATCTCATGAAATTACTTATAATGTATGTTATTCTAAACAATGATACATTCTATCAGAATGACTCTGATAGAAAACTGCGGTTTATTTGTGGCCACCCGATAGGGGAGAATACTGTTTTTCTACTCAAACCGAACAGTCTTTATCCTGATCTCTGATCATTATACCATGGACACGTACTCGGATACTTAGACCATTCGTAAGTAGCGATTTAGGCGTCTTTCAAAACATTTTCAATCACAGGAAGGCAGAAATCGTGCCGTGATTTTACAAGTCAAGTAAACGTTGCTGGACAAAGGGGGCGTACGCTGAAACCTTATAGACAAATGCAGGTATGGAACTATTGTTATTACTGTTTGTCGTTTATTTTGAACACTAATTTACACAGACTTATTCAAAGAAAGAGCCAGCAGTGCCACCACAATTTAAATAACAAAAATTTAAAAAAAAGAAATTCAAAGCAAGCTGTCTGTGAAATATAAGACGTTGCATGTTTACCGCCTACACTGAACAGTTGACAAGTCCTTCTACGAGAATAGCAAACGTTAATAATCCCAAACGTCAAATGAAGGTTACTTGTGTGCTATGTTAACACAGGGAAAAAATAACAAAAACACAGGAATCTGTCAAAATCAAATGTTCTTCAAAGACTGGAGTGTTGTCACAGTCAAGGCTCAAGCGCTGGGCGAGACAAAGTTCCGTCATAGTGAGACAACTGTCAGAATAGTGGCGACAATCGAGGCCAAGTTCCTCGCACACGTGTCATATGTTTTCTGAGAATCAAGAATAGTCAGCAGGTACAAATCAGTGATTGCATAAGAAAGCAGTCCCAGTCGAAGAATCGCGCTGAAAGAAAGGGGACACATGATGCCACGCAAAGTGACGACCACCGGTGAATGAGAAGTAGAGTTGATGAGGCAGTCCATAGTATGGAGGGCCAATTGAACAACGCCATTATGATAGTCGGTCCCGTACTTCAAAACCTTATCCGTCCAGACAAATTGGTTTCGGTAGTTGTCAAGTATACTGACATCCAGTACCACAGCAGAAGCGTCACGAACTGCGATAACGTCAAGTTTGATGAGCCAGCTCACCATTGGTACTCACAGCTCATCGGAGACTGCGTAATCTGGATTGCACAGCCTTTTCGCCAGGTCCTTTGCCGCGCGGTTTTATCGAGCATAACGCACGTCATAGGTGATCCAGCATGACTAGAGAATACGAACGAGGCTTTCTGATTGACTGTAGTTGCTGCGATAAAGAACTCAGTGATCACTTACACCACTTCGAGGCTTCCGGACCTTAGTCCGAAGAAGACCGCATCAGAGTTGGATAGTACAAAGAAAGATCCAGGGCAGTTCATGGTCTGGATTCAACAGCCAGAGCGCGACACTTCCTGAAGATCACAGCCGTCTAGCGTATGATGAAGCTTATCTATCCATGCCGCATGGGCTTTCTCCTTGTTCGTCACCATCACACCATGAACATATACCGGGACATTGACGCACCTCATGATGAAGCCAAACAAATCATTTTTTTTTTCGCGTTCCTCAAAAATGGACATTGACCGAAGAACAGTCATCCACTTGTGATTTGCACAAGATGGGAATGGTGGTGGATACACTCGGAATGCCCAGCCCGCCAAATTGAATTGGGGTGTGATGTGTCTTTGGGAAGGTGATGCCACTGCCGAACAAACTGACGACTTGTACAGTCCATACAGTCCATACAATCCGTATTGCGCTGGACCTGTTTCAAAACTAACGAGTGATTCATCTTCGGGACCAGATGCTATCTCAGAAGATAGACGCGTTGATGAGGCTTCAGAAGCGTTTTGGTAATTTCATCCAGCATCGTACGAAGCTTGCAGACGGTGATTCGTGAAATGCTTTACCCTTCCAGGTGAACGGGATACCCAGATAGGTCACCGTGTCAGAGGCGCTAGTGAGTGGATAATATCCGGGTCAAAGTGAATAGACTTATCAGTGATGGCTGTTGCGTTGTGCTTATGGTCGCCACAGACGACCAGAAGTTTAGTCTTTCGCGTGTTGATCTTCAGTCCGGATAGCTCCAGAGCACCAGCTGAAGGCTGCAAGCTGCAAGCTTTCGGAGTTCAGATCGTCAACGAAGGTGAAACCGCCGACAAGTGAATCGTGGAACAGGTGGTCAGGCCCTGGTTAAGACACAGCCAACACTTCAACTATTCCCTGATGAAGAGCAAGAATGACAATGGATCACCCTGGCGAACACTATGCTACGACCGGAAGACAGAGCTTTTGATCGTGGCGAAAGTGTTTCGATAGGAGTATAGTGTTTTAGATGTGAAGGAAGACGGAAAGCTTGGACCGGTTTGATAACTGAGTCTTGCGAGGTAGACTCGGATGCCTTAGACACGACAATAAACGCAGAGCAGAGGCTGGAAGACGTAGCGCATGAGTTCCGGAGCAACACCTTGAATAGTGAGGTCACCTTGAGGCAACCATCACTGTTTAGGAATGCGAATTGAAGAGCTGGCAGTTGCAAGTGCGTATTCCAACGATCAGCCAATAACTTTTGAAAGCAACGTACCAGCGTTGAAGATACGATGATGGGTCTCAGATCGCCCGGAGAGGAAGGGTTATTTACTTTAAGAAAAAGACTGATGTGGGATCGGCACAGGTGGACTAGATAACCTCCGGTTAACTGGAAGAGGTTGAAATATTCGCACAAGGTATCAGCTTTCGTACGTCCCAGATGTTTGGACAACAGTCTGTCCAAACCTGGAGT
>LOND01005233.1:23814-40394 GCA_014220965.1 Paragonimus kellicotti
TTCTCGCTTGATCGCCGTTGAATGGTAGGATAATTGCGACAGTTTACTAATCCACAGAAGGCAGGCTGGGCTTATTGATCCTGCGTAACGGATTTTTTCTATCGAATCGATCGGGATATCCCTTTTTCTACGGCATCATTATAATGATATAAATATTGCTAGGTAAGATACTTTCCGAATAAATCTTCCTAGTTATAAGTAGTGTGACTGGTTTCCTTACTTAGATGAGACCTAATTGCGAAAAATCTGGACTTCGACTGAATTCCAACCAGCGACAGTAATAGCATGTCAAAATACGGAAAGTACTCTATCATCTGAGATAGGAAACCACATCGATCGCCCGTACGTTTCACACTTATACTCAGTTACTCACCAAACCCACTGTGTCATGCAATCAATCAAACTATCCAGATTGCCTATCCGAGCGAGATTTCTCAGTCAGTTCACATTGGAATCCATCAATGCCACTGTTGAACATTGAAACTGTCTTACTTAAAATTTGTCACACTACTCATAGGTAATATAACTTTACCGCTCAACAATAACGTTGGTGGATTACAACGTGAACTGCTGCAGAAGTCCTGCCTTGACGATATAGCTCCTGAGTGAATTCTATACGAGACCGTGAAATCGGTGGTCAACTGAGTCCAAATGTGAAAGGTACGGATTACCAGCGAGACTTCGTATCTCAGACGATAGAGCGCTTATCGCATATTGATACGCTGTTTCTGTCACTGGTTTTAATCTAGCTAAAGCCCAGAAGTTTTGCAGTTGAGTCTAACCTAAATTTTATTAGCTCTACCAGATAGTTCTCATGGTAGATCATTTTCGGCTGGAAAGGTTTACATACTAGTCTGTGTGTGTTGACCTGCGATGATGAAGTATCAGCACATCTCATCAACTCAAAACCAAGGAAAGAAACGTCATTATTTACTTCTACTAAGTATACTTAAATTCGTGATTGCTTATACAATAGCACCATCTCTTCTAATATTCTCATATGACCGTAACTCCAGTTTATCCACTGGACGTGCTAGATGAAGCATCTCATCCACACGGTTGATACCCGTTTCCTTTCTTTCCATAACTTTTATAAGTAACAACTCACAATAATGCAAAAAATAAATGATTGTTGTCTGACGTATCCAAACTATGGACTAATAATTGCGCGATTCTGAGAAGAACAAATCGACTCAAAAAAGAGGAGTTTACATATGTTGATTAAATAAGGTACAACCTGGACGCATACCTTTGAAATCGGGTTTAAATGAGAGGTAAACCGGTCCTAAATTGCAGTATTGTCCGCTTATGGCTAAAGGTTCATTGTCTGAGGAGTTTGTCACAAGACTTGCTATTTATTGATATCTGCGTTAAAGAAATCGCAGATGAGGCCACTTAGATATTTGTTTGGAACATCTGTTTTTTAAACACAAAACGGCGTTTTGAAGCCCTGACTATAGGATTTTCCGCAGTGTGTATACAGTCGGGATGTGGTAGTAACGCCAATCTTTAATGGCACCACTTTTAATCTGCCAAGTAAAGGCTTCTCCACTGCAGTTGTCACTCCCGAACCGTATAAGTAAGTGAAACACACGCACACTGGCCTCTACAGTAACTCCACTAAGCAGACCGTTCACGAAAATCCTGTGCACAACCAGCAGGAGTGTTTTGTGATCAGTGACTATCCTAAGTGAGTTGTTGTCAAACATGGGATAACTCGCTTTCATCCGAACCAGTGGCACACACGCGCGGCATAATCGGGTTATCCATGTGACCGCGTCGTGCAACGTGAGTGAACCGGGTGAGCGGTTACCAGTGCGTGTTGATTGTCGGTTCCGACGACGCAAGAAAAGGGGGAAAACAAGTTGCCACTGAACCGTGAATAAAGATGGAGAGGTTATCTCGTAACATGAAGCTGTAAGAGATGTTTTTCCACTCAGTCGCAAACATTTGATTAAGTAGTTTGGTAGGTTTGATGATTTCAATGAGACCTAATTAACAAAAATCGGAGCCTCGGCTGGATCGTATCCAGCGACAGAAATGCGAAATTTCTGAGCTCCCGTTGTGGTTTCTTGGTTCAACTGGTAGAGCGTTTGCTGTGTTTAGACATGCTGTTTCTATCAATGGTACGAATACAACGGAAGTTCTGATTTTTCACAATTGGGTCTCATCTATAATCATAAAATCTGCCAAACTACTTATTAGTAATACAATTTCAATGCTCAACAGTGGCGTTGGTGGATTCCAGCGTGAGAGCTGCCTGAGAAATCCTGTTGGGCAATCAATCCGCTGGATTATTTCGTGAATTCTACATGAAACAGTGGGCTTGGCGGGCAAATGATTCCAAACGTGACATTTCTGAGCGCCCGGCGTAGGTTCGTAACTCAGCTGGTAGTCGGTTACCGCGTTTAGACATGTTGTTTCTGTCGCTGGTTCGAATCCAGTAAAGCCCTGATTTTTCACAATTGGGTCTCACTTAGCAAACAGATTTGTCTGGGTGCCTTATTCAAACAACTCTAACGGTACACGTGGAAACAGAAAAGTGTAGATCTGTTTAATTTAGTAGTTGGTCTAGTAAAAAGCGTATGTATTGGCTAGTATAAATTTTACTTGACTCGTGATGCCATTA
The DNA here is from genome assembly GCA_014220965.1 of Paragonimus kellicotti. Classification (NCBI taxonomy): domain Eukaryota; kingdom Metazoa; phylum Platyhelminthes; class Trematoda; order Plagiorchiida; family Troglotrematidae; genus Paragonimus; species Paragonimus kellicotti. Next base: position 26,444 of record LOND01005233.1, read on the forward strand.
TTATTGCGGTCCTAGGAATATGCATAATGACGAAGGTTATACATGTCGGCCGACCCTTACAGTAGAACTATGGCACACACAAGACTGTGATCAAAGTCCAGTCCAAGGAACAGTAAGCCTAGATTTATATTGATCACTAAAAGTTGTCTAGCCGTTTTTGTCGGTGCAACGTCTGTTCGCTATCCATGAATACGGTAACAATTTCTATTCGGTCGGATTGTAAAGGTTTTAGTCAATAATATCACCTTATTGATAGGTTGTTCCATATGCCGTGGTGCGGTGGTCAACACGGTTGCCTCATGAAAGCGTGGCCGGAGTTCTAGTCCCGGCAGTGCACTACTGACGAGCTCTAATGAGAGCGAAACTCGAGTCTAGTGCTTCTTTTCGAAAGGGGCCGACTGGAAAGTCTATGGGAATGCGACAGCTGCGATCAATTGTGGGTGATGTTCAATTTATATGAAAACCAAACTCCCGCACTACTCTTCAGATAAGAGAAAATTGTGTGCACAAATTAAGAACATGTGGTTGACAATTTCTGCGTCCTTGTCATAGAGCTTAGGGTCAAATATGTGAGATGACGTTTTATTGTGCAAATTAACATTGAATCTTTCTTGTTCACGCCAATTTATTTACGACTGGCAAGATGTAGGAAGATGACTGTCCACCGACTGGTTGCACTTGTTACGGATACGCATTGGCTGTTTGATGGGCCAGTGACAAGCTTCGTACTGCTTCCCTCGATCGCACGCACTAAGAAACAACAATAATCTCTTCATATCCCGCTTATGAACTAGATTTAACCAGATGGGGGGCTGTAAGCTAATTATTGGGAACAGAAAACAATAAGGCTGATTGCCCATAAGCATTTAAGGAGTTGCTGTATTTAGCCAGTCGAATAGTGTGTGACACGTCCATCACAAATGCACAATGGGTACAATTTACCCGTCGGTTCAGACTAGAATATCAATTCATTATAAAATGCAACAGGGAATTACGATTCTAGTATTTTTTTGGAAACTCGGTCGATTGGCAATCTTCTGTTTGTAAAACCCACTATACAATATAAATATTGTTCAACTTGTAATGCGAAATGCATAAATTTGTGTCTGAATTTCATTTTCGAAATTGTGGCATACGGTCTTTCTTTTTTCGCCTGGACAGAAATAGCCAGGAGGAAACTCGACATCAGACTCGTTGTGTCGCAAGCTTCATATCCTATGCAGTCAGCAATGGATATGACTTGCAAAGCTTGCGATATGATGTTAGTTACAATTGTAACCAACATGACTACCGTGAACACCAGAAAAGTAGGCGGCGTACCGACAAAACTTGAAACACCGTCCTGACTGGCAACTGGTTCACTTGTGACCAGAAGTGCAACGCGTCCGGTTTGGTGATTGTTCTCAAGTTGAACCAGAAGAAGAATAGAAAACTCTACTTTATTACCGACAGAAAGTATTTCAGGCAGTAAGTACATGAACACGTACAGGTTGATTGGTGACTCACAACTATTCTAGAATCGGAAGGTTGAAGGGCAGTTACCAGTATGGTAGTCAAGGTTGTAAACAATCCACCCCTATATGTAGTGCATTAGAAGTCAAGTGTGTAAGTAATAGTTAAGGCCACCTCGATACTTTGCGAGCACATTTACCCATCCTGATTGACACGAACGGAAAGGGATATCGTGAGATGGTAACATTTTATCTACTATCTTTGTTGGTAGACGTAAACCATTAGAATCTGTAGAACATTCAGATAGCAACAACAAAAGAAAAAGTCAAAGATTGGACTTTATCTGAAAGGACGGACTGTTATCAGTTTTAAGACAAACAAACTGCGTGAGACAACAGTATATGCACACACAAATCGGACGGCAAGTAGTGATTGACACTGTCTCGGAGAACGCGGGCAAATTCGGATTCCGGTTGCGCAATAACATATCAAGCAAGTTGTCTGGGTCAACAACGTGATCTGTTGCCATGGTGAGCGTTGCAGTGACCGAAGTAGGATGTCGGTTCGTTTGCTCTGTTGCCAATGCCTGTTGCGTCATCGTATGCATCAACCAATTAACCAGTCATCGTCGTAGCCATCGATCGATTCTGCCGATGTAGATAATTGTGAGTAAATTGATTACGTGTGTGTGAGAGAGGGAACATTTCGATAAGCTGAGACTGTTAACCAGTTGAACGACACTTTTAGTTGCTAGTGTAACGTGCGGTCGAAACCAGCAAGCGCGCACAGGTTGAATTTGAATTGTGTGACGAGGCGTGCTGCTGTGTTGTTGCCGTTTTAGTTTCCGTTTGTGTAAGTCGTGTGCATGGCTTACTGGGCCTTTGGCTCATGCTTGTCTGTATTGTTTCCTTTTACAGGATTGTTGTTGGAACCCCTCCTTCGGAAGAACGCTGTCCCCCGGTGTCTCCACGTTGCCCCAAAGTTGGTCCGTAAGTGTGACGGACAATCAGAGTAGAAACGGCCGGCTTGCATGTTACATAGTAACCGTAATTCGGTCGCAGTGTATGCATGAGTGAGATCAGACTGTAATTTTCGATGTACATCAGTTGTGATGGTTTTTGGAAGGAGAACTTAGGAAGACCTACTTATTAGAAACTGTAGAGTCTTGATCTGTCTTTTCTATCTGTCAGTATAGACACACTTCTCAGATTATCAGCTAACAAGCAACATCTTTACTCTCCCCTTGTCTCCTTGCAAGCAGAGATCGATACAGATCTGTCGAGCCCTGTGTTCACACCAGACCTCATTTGTAAGCATTTGGCACAATCGAAGAAAACTGTAAACTGTGACCGCCTCAAATGGCCTTTCGGTGCAGTGAACCATTCTACCATCTAATCAGTAAAATGTCTAGAAAACCTAGACTATCATTTGTCCTTATTCGTGAGAAACAGGAAGGTCAAGATGAACGAAATGCGAAAGATTTAAAAATGAAACACAATGAATGGTATTGTTAACAAGTCAGATATAATCTACAGGCCGTTCAAAGAGGTTGATACCAACTATAACACCAGACAGTTACAATTCTATCATCGATGGAAATATATCCGTTAATGTTGGGCCCACCGGATTACGCGTCATTTCACCATCACTGTGTTTGTGAGATAACCTGTAAGATCAACGCAAGCATCCTTTGTCCAGAAAAACAACAAGAACTCCCTGAGGCAATCAATGGGGATCATCCTCATTGGCAGAAACGTTTTTCCTACGATTCTCTTACAAAAAATGGTTCAAACTCAAGCAAACTCGATCAGATCAACAGCCGAAAACTTCGTGTCCGGTTATACGACGACTGACAGGTGCGGTGATTTAGAAAAACATTATGGTATAATAACTGGTACCATGTTGAATGTGTTACTCAAGCTCCCAACAGAGGCATTACGCAATACAACATGTTGAGTGTAAGCGGAAGGTCGTCACTGTAAAGCAAGTTCCAAGGGAAATCTCAGGAGACAGTTGGTTGATCGAGAAAACTTCAGGAGATAAACAGTCGACTAAGCATAAGCCTATAGGAAAAGCAAGAAGCTTCGTCACACGAAACTTTACTGTCAAAAGTGAGTTGTTGCCGTGTGCCAAATTACGGGTTGCCTAAAAGCTGTGATGAAGCTCTATGACTTCCCAATCGGTTTCAAGCATATTAAAACCAATTAGAACAAGTCTGTGTTGTTTCGCATAAAATTGTAGACAGGTTTTCCCAGAGTAGACAGTATTGCTCATTTGGGAGCGACGTGAGAATGAGATAGTGTCAATGCAAAATTGGACGAAAGGGGTGATAGAAGGACGGTTTACATTTGCGATCCTTGAGGTCTATACTTTATTTATAATTCACGTATACCTTCCAGTCAATCACTGTTGGATAGAACCACTATAATCAAGTTTTGTTCATGATACAGCTCGTCAGTAGGACATATCCTTTTCACAACAGGGATGTGAACTCCAGCCATGCTTTCATGGAACAGCTGTGTTGAACAATGCACCACTGACCTCTGCTAGGCAACATCGAATTATCAGATGCAAACGCTCAGTCATAGTTGACTGAGTGGTGCTCAGATTGCCGGATCAACCTAAGAGATGATGCATTAACTGTCCCGTTGACTCCAATCGGTGACTCCACGGCTAACGTCTCTTATTCGGTTAAAATTATTAATCTTACCAAGCGATATTTTAATTACTGGCAAATGCATAAGCCGAGTTTCTAACCTCTGTTCGAGTGAGTTCGGCTGAAATGTCTACCTGAATATAAAAGTTGCAGTCAGCTTTGATGCAGATCCAGTTTTTAATATCCAAGTCCCTTACCATTCACCAGCAGTTTGTTCTAAGTCTTCACGTCATACATGGTGTACGAGAGGGTAGTGAGGTTGAACCACAACAGCTTAACAATTTTGAAGCGATCATTCTAGGGGATGTAAACAGCACGAAGCTGAGGCTGATAAAGGATAAGCCATTAAGTTGGTGTCCGGACTTACCTGATTGATTTCTGTTCATCAAACTACCAGTCAACCGTAAGCTCTGAAAGATCGGTTAACAATGTCCGGGAGTAAAGGGGTATAGGCGTTTCCGAAAAGTTTTATTAGCCCATCAGAACGAAATGGTGCTTAGACCCCCTTACTGTTACATAGAGGCTACAGTGCCGACTATAAGCACGTCCAACAATTGCATGGACCGATCAGCTAATTAGACACCAGATACCTTGCTTACGTAAGAGGGAAGAACCAATTTTGTGATTTTCTTCCAGGGATCCCAATTTTTGAAACCCCCTTCCCAAAAAATAATAGACATTATAAAGCTTCTGATGGGCAAAAGTCGCGCAAGTAGTTAAGGCCGAGCATCGGAATGGAACAGACGATTTTGCTAGTCGGTTGGTTTATTCATACTGTCTGCTGGATATAATGAGATAAAATCACGTCTCCAAAATACAAGCTGATTGTAATATGATCAATTGATCACAATGTCCTAGCAGATCATGAAAATAATGTTGATAGACATTGTGAACACTATTATCTTAATACGTGTTAACACAAGTGATTCGATCCAATAGTTTCATAAAGTGCTTCACTTCATACACAGTTTTAGCGTTTACTGACTTGTGTTTCATTTTCCCACAACGTAGTGTAGCAGTCGGTAACGATCACGACAACACGTATGCAGGCATTCCGTCGCTAACCTCGACTTTCGACCAGATCCTTCAGTTCCGCTGGTCATTAATACTCAACATCCTTTAGGCCCCAGCTGGGAAATCAGGAAGTGCTAATTCTTCCATTCTCCCATTCCACTTTGTGGATTATATACCGTATTGTCTGTTTCAACCCCACTCAGACAATACAAACGAAGCGCGATGTGACAAATTGTAGGTTGACACATACCAACTGTCTCTGAGTCCCCATTTACTAACAGAGTAAAATTATTTTTGCATGAAGGAAATTCTTTGTTTTCGGTGCATGTTGTTGGGCATTAACACTGCTGATGTTAGGTTGCTTTTACACATGATCAACGCAGCACAAACAACATAGATTGAAAACAGATATTTGAAGAATATCACAGGCATGGAGCGGCTAGGTTTCGTAACCGTGCATACAGTCATGTTATACACCTCGTCACCTAATGAGGGAAGGAAAGAACACGAAAGTCACAAATATCTTCGGTTTGCAAATGCCAGCCGGGGACTGGCTTTGATTAGTGTGTATAAGGGGGGGCTCACACGATATGGTGATCTGAGACGTGATGTGTGTGCTGTTGATGCCTGTAGGGCGCTATTCAGTTATCGTTATCGCGCTCAATTGACCGAGCGATTAGTCCGATGCTCTGCGTTAGTGGCCGCACATGGATCAGTTGGGCGAGATGCTAGGGCGATGGGCTGGGAGTGGGTTTATACAGTCCGATGATTATGTGTTATGGGCAGCTCTCGTTGTACGTGTATTAGACATACGGCTTAATATTAGAGTTTGCGCCGCGCGTAGGCTTCATGCACTACTCCATGGGCTCCTTCGCAGCCTCAGAGAAGAACTGGGTTACTTGAACCTGTGCAGAACACATTTTTTATCGTTATAACACAACTGTCATGATATCTCTTTGATCTTTGTTTGTACACCACAACCAAACAAACGAAAGCCATCAGCCAAGTCTAGCTCGACGCTTTCAACTAACGGCAGAAATTCTATGTTAACTGTAGCAGCAATATCTGAAGCGTTATGAAGGATAGCATGAATTACATTGCTTCTGGAGCCGATGAAGGGTGGTGACACTGTCATATGCCCTAATATTACCTGAGGTTCGACTGTATGCTGTTGTTAAAATGTGTACATAGTAGTTAGGTGGTTTTTCCTTACTAAACAATTCCAGAGAACAACTACGCTGACAGAAACGAAGGTCGCCATGATATCCATGAAAACAACCGCTGTTTGGTATTAGTAAACGTGACGGGCTTCCGGCGGTTCGTAGACAGTGAAAATGTGCTCAGTGCATCCAAAGCCTACATGAAATACAGCTTGCTACCCCTGACGGTGTTCCTGACAGCTTTCAGGTAACCTAAAAGACGAAACAGACTCAAGTAGCTCAGGCACGGGTGAACTCAGCCTACTTCCTTGTTAGTTGGCACATAAATTGTGGAAATTTTTTGAGGACTCAGCTGGTTGTGGAATCCCTCCAGGACGAAGAAACTTTCACAATACTTTGAAACGTTTTCTATCATCGCGCCGTTTGTCACAATCAATTCAGATAAGACGGAGTCGCTTCCTGATCGGAAACGTTAGAACTTAATCAGTATTTGTGGATAAATAGAAGCATCCCTTGTTCTCATTCAGTTGATTTTATCAGTGAGTGGTCATATTATTCAGCTTTCAGTTTGCGATCAAACAAAAGGGAACAATAACCATCAGGGGAGCTTTCGTGCTATTGCGATTAGTTGTCTCCCAATCAACGTTCCTTTAGGTTGGATATCGATGAAGTGATCGTTGTCGCAAGCCCCATCCTCTTAGTAACGACGGATCTGATTCAAACGGTGATGGTTTTTGGTGTAAAACGGATGATGGTCTCCTGATTTGTGAAGAACAGTCTCATAGAAAATAGCCTGATGTTAAATGTATGCTTCACGATCGTCGGAGATACCCGTTATTTTACGACCGTTCCAAGACGGTTTCACCTGGCAGTACTTTGACAACTTGCTAGTCGATGACTAGAAAGCAATCAAGTGAAATCTATGACTCAAAACTACATCTCTTTGTTCGTTATTGCTTCCAAACTCAAAGATGAGTTACTTTAGATCAATTCCGTACGTTGGTTATGAAGACCTGTAAGATAATTGAAATCTAACACTAGCCTAGGTTGCAGTAGTCATGGTCAATAGCGCATATCGACCATACGAGTTCAGGTAGCCTACAAAATTTGTTTGCTACTGACTAACACATCTGTCAGGTGATCAGCAATAGTTCTGATAGACTAACTAACGAGCTTACACTAGTTTTCCAGAAACTATCATCTAGGATAACGTAAACCAGCCCACTTTGGGTCTGAGCCCTCTGTATTCTATTACTTTAAAAATACTCGTAATGCAATGTTCAAGTTTCTCCGCTTATCAACACTTTCAGACACTTTTCCGAAGTCACGGAGAGTGGAATTGCTTTTAGCTATCGGACCCCGTTCGAAGATAGCTTACAATAGGAAGAATCAGCATCAGAGTCGATAATTCGACGTAAATGACCCATGACCTCAACAGCAATCAGTACTAAGACAACTGGCATGACTGATTTACAAAATTTGGTCAAAAAGTCCACGTAAATGACCACATCAAAAACCAGTTTAGGTTTGTGTTGTGCTTTTGTACTGGGGCTCGGCTCTCTCTAGAAGCAAAACTAACATGAAATATTCGAAAGGGAAGTGGAAGCTACAAGGGAACTAAACAATACCTACACCTAGAATTGCTGTTGGACTTAGTTTGTATCCAAATAGAGATTCACAAAACACTTGAGCCCAAATATCTGAAGAAGTGCTTCCATTATGTCGATTCGTTCTAATTCAGGCTTCGGAGGGATAGATTCAGATGATTTCAAAACTTTGCATCTATCAATCGCGTTCAGAACTACGAGTGTTAGGCTGATCAATTAAAAGCCCTATTCAAATTATTCATTTTGAGGCGACTAAATACCACGTGTTTAGTCCGGATAACTGAATAGGTTTGCACACAATCCGATTGATAAAGGGAATCACTGAAGCCTGGTCGAATGTGATGATATAAACATAACAGTATTCTTTAACGTTTGCCTCTAATGTTTCTTAATAAACACTAATTACTTAAGTGGGCATCTTAAGATTGAAGTGAATAAACCAGATACGATTAGTCTGACTAAACAAAAAGAGATATGACGACTTGGATATGTCTGTCAGTTGGTTACAACACAAACAGAAGACAGAGTCAAAACAGTCCTCACGTGTTACACGGAACATAACCCGACTGATGTATACAAGGATGGTAGGAGTAGATAACAAAACCTCATTGACAGTTCAATAGCCAGTGGTTCAGAGGAAATTTGTATTGACACTAATCAAATGCTCAATTGACCAACTTTTAACTAATTTGCTTGTGTTTTTTTTCTGTCGCTGCTTCTAACGACAGCACGTCTTGATTTAGTATCTATCTGGCTAGATAAACTTTTCACGACTCTTCTAAGGGCTAACTTTGACGTTATTAGTGGCCTGGTCACTCATTTCATGAGTTGGCTTTACTGAACAATTTCATCGGCTTATCCTATTCAATTACTGAGAGGCACGATGAGTCATAAGCAGTCTGTGATTTTGGCCCGTTAGTAAAAGCTGAAGAGTTGGTTGTTTCTGTTGCAATATTATGTTGTTGTCCCGCAGAAACTGTACAGCCGAGTGTCAGCCATCATGCTTACTAAAGAAGAGATGATTTGGTTTCATAAATTGTCGATAAGAACCTTTGATACAGTCTAGCGGTCATCTCATTAAAACCCGTCAGATCCCTTCCCCTCCGTTTGTATAGTTTTCTTTTTACTGAAGTCACTCAGATCACCAGTACATACGATTTTCGATTTTCCATTCTGTTCTTATACACGAATACAAATTGTTTTGTCGATATCGGAAGCAGCTGAGGCACAGACGAAATGGATCAGGCATGACTATTTGTACACAGAAAAAAGTGGCGCTTATAACTTAAGATTGACTATGAAAGAAGAATATCATGAACTTTTCGGTGTGACCAGTGCATATTTAACGGTTATATTATCCACAATGGTATAAGTGTTATCTTTTGCGAAGGGAAATATAGTCGGTATTCGTGAAAGAAATATTCAAAAGACTCTCCGTGGAATGCCATTGAACTTTAACGTCGGACGATTTTGATTCATTTGCTTCTTCCAGATCCGAGTACATGATGATCAAACAAAGAAGCATGGGAGACAATATTACTACTACTCGCAGACAAAGGTTGAAACAGTTACATGGCTTTTGGTTTCTTTACTAACTTCCAAGCACTAGTCCATTGCATTCTCTACGTAACTTGATCTACCGAACTTGGGTAAACTAAACGTGTATAAAAATCTGCTAAGTAGATAATGATTTGTACATGCAAACACATGAACGTTTACTCCACACAAGGCTTACTTCAGGTAGCTCACAAACTGCTCATCGTCGATCCCGAGTGAACTAATAAAAAATTGAGCTCCATGAACATATTCGTACGGTGATAACATGCTCAGACTAATCGTAGTTCAAATTAAGAGATTATCAACCTAGTATGTTCCCTGAACCAAGAAGAATTAACGGGGCATCTAACTTGGAAAGTCCGATATGCAGAGCTGTTGTCTACAATTACTAATCTCTGACAGTGCTTACTTTCTGTGGTGATCGAGAAACGTAGATGACAATGATCTTAACAGTTATGCTTTTTGGTGTGATGACTCATTTTGGGGTCGATTATCCGGTGTGTGTGCGTATATTGTGTAGATGAGTGATGAGTCCGGCATTCTACTGATAGAACGAGCCACGATTTTATCCCCCTGACGCGCTCTAATAACAACATATTTGCGTTTACTGTTCTACATTGAATTAAAAGGAGAAAGCTTGCAATTAAATGCAACGTAAGTGGTATCTAATTAAAACCTGTCAATGGAATGAAGCAGTAAGTAACAACGGGACAAGAATTTTATCAAAATCACACTTAATAAATTGATAAATGTGTTGAGAATAACACAACGTTATGAGCAAGTTGTAATACTCTACGTTTCAACCACCTCGGGTGGCCTTCCTCTGGTAACCAACCCATGGGAATTAATCTGCAATTCATAATGAATCCAAATGCTTATTGGACAAATATACGAGTGACATCATGTAAAAGCGCCAATTTCGTATGCCATTCAGTTCATACTGTTATTTCTGGATTCAAATTGTGCATAGTGAACAAAAGATAACAGTTCATTTTGAGTGGGACGACAAAATAAGGGTTAAAGCTCTAGATAAATCTATTAACTTTCAACATTCCATGAGTCATTGATTGTACACACACGTGCGGGGATCAGATGACAAAAAAGTAGATATCTGTGGGCAAGTGTGAATAACTGTAGATTAAGAGACACGAATTAAGTTTTTCCGAGAAACAATTTCAGTACGCTGTTCCGAAATGCAAAACACAGTGTGATACACAATATAAAGTTCAGAACTGATGTAACTTTAACTTTACCTCCCAGTCATTTTAAGATACGACGAGGGTGGATCATCATTCGAATAGACGACTTTGCGGAAGAAATGCTACGTTGGTTTCGTCAGAAGAAAATTATTGTAGGTGTAAATGTTGATATATTCTTACTACTGGCAATAACTGAGTAGTATAGACTATTTTCACACATATTCACAATGGGCTCCGTTACAAAAAGTGATCCTCCGGGTTAATAATAGAAAAAACCTGACAAATTTGGGGTGTTTGATTGATTCACTTGACATAGTTAACCCAATTAGTGTTCATCTGACAGTGGGGAGATACAGAAAATCGAATGATAAATTCTTACACTCGTCATCAGACCTCCCATAGGTCGACACCTACGACAACGTAATGGTTGTACTACATGGATACGCAACGATTGCATACAATTGTGGATGGACAAATGACCAGCCTAATGGAGCTGTTCATTCTAATGCACGATGCATGATGTTCTCTCTAGGTTATATGATGCAATTTGGCAACAGCTGCTCGTCATTCTGTTGTCATCCACGAGACGCATGTTCTCCTCACTCATATCATTCGATCAGCAATCGAATTGATAACTTACAAAGTCGTAATTAAGATCGGTTCAAAGCTGATAAGCCAGCGGAACTCGGGTCAAAAGACTCGCTGAGTACAACATGCCTTCTCACTCCTTAACTTACATTGTCCGATTTCCAATCACCGATCTCTCCGGATAAGTTGCTGGTGAAGTAAATGGTTGAAGTTTCTGTGCATTTATAATGAAGTCTGTTCACTTTTATTTACTGTATTCGGTGCTCCTGCTGTGAAGGTCAGCAGAGCGGAGTGAACGAAACTGAATTAATTGGATTCACCAACACGAGCTTTGACACAATAACGCACGCAAGCGTACACGGCAGGCACAAGGGTGCGCTGAGGAACTTTCTAAATGTTTGCGAATATCTATGTATCGGCAGAAGGCTAGCTGAAATGCTAAGTCCTGTGGCATAATGCCATTTCTTTTCCAGCCGCATAACCACTTCAGCAAAACGTATCACATGTGTCAATTAGAGAGGGCGCACAATAACAGACTGTACAAGACTAGCCAGAACCAGAGTTTGTCGATCATTCTCATGGCTGATTGCATCTTAGCGATTTGTTAAAGACCTGCCCAACAAATTTTTTTCTTCTTCTTTGCCTTATGTTGAATGACTCTTAAAAAGATAATTACTATGGAAGCATTGATGACCAACAGATATCCCACTCTTCCTGTTCCATTTCCAAACCCCGGTTACATTAGCGTGCTTCACGTATCATGTTGCTTAGTTTAATGAATCAGTTTTCATTGTAAACATATTCCTCTCTGCTTTAGTGACACCAAACTCAAGTTTATTTCGGTTGGTTCCGGTAGGTGATTCGTATTATTTTCCAAACATTTCAGCCGTTGCCACTAGACCAATTTTGGTGTTACAGACGGGTTGGTAACCGAAAAAAAACACTTTGAGATTCAGGTATTACTTAACTTGAGTTGGATTTTTTCTAAAGTTCCATAGGTCAACTTAGCGAACTTGTGTTTTCAATCGATTTGGAGGTGTGATTCCACACTTAGCTAGATCATGTACCACTACGGTTTCTATCGTTAGCCTGTTTACAATATCACCAGAGAAACTGAAAACGCACTTTTGCGATAAACGTTGATACACTTTGTGATGCCACAGTGAAGTAGTATTTGAATAACAAACACTTTCAGTGTAAGTACAACGCTTTATTTCTTGTTAGTGTGCATTCAGAATGCTGTGCATCAGGAGTTATCAAGATGCGGTTGAGCATGACGCCACTTCTAACGGCGTTGAAGAAACCAATGGTTTTTAATTTATGCGGCTGCCTGTTAACTGAATATATGTTAACTTGGGAGAGTGGAATAGCACATTCACGTATGCAATTAATTGGCTGATGACCAACCACTTCTAATAAATAGGCTTCTAACTTGTTCTGCTACCTAGACGCGGTGGTCAGGTTTGTGGATTGAGCTGGTCCGGAGAAGTGGGCTGGCCAGAGCTTCGATCCTATTGGGTACAACCATGTCTCGCAATCAAAAAGGCTAACGGTCACATGTTTGTATAACATACTACTGGCTGCATAAAGGTGCTTACGTGTCGGAGCCCTGATCCTATGAGCATAAGGCGAAATTGGTTTTGTGGTTACAATACTGCTGTCTCCAGAATAAGGTAGAAGACGGTCAAGCGAGAATCTCTCAAACCAATTGTGTGATTGTTCAACGGTTGACCGTTGTCACCGACTTACTGACCTGTACGGTCAAAAGTCTTTCGGTATTATCCGAAAGCCTGCAGTTGCGTTGAATACATCTACTACGCGCAACAAAAGCAAGAATCAGACAGCAATGTCCTACTCGTTACGTTAGCTAATTAGATAAAATCACAGTACCAATTGAGACCTGACTTTCAAGTCTTCAGTTCATGATGGGGTCCAAAAGAAAACCTTATTTCCTGTTGTCGAAAAAACAGACCATTGAGTCACAGACTCGTGACGGGATCCCTGATGTCAACTCCGTTCAGCAACATAAATGACCGGAAAGTGTCGGAAGTTACCGTTCTCCCAGCAGTGATGTTCCCCCACTTCTTCGTCACCCAGTTTTCTGGCCTTCCAAGTTCCTCAATATATTGACCTATTTAAGACCAAAAGAGTGCTGATAAACGTTGAATTTTTTAACGTTTGCGCGTTCCGTCAAACAGGTGAGCAAGCTACCCTAACGAGTACTCCCAGATGGTTGGAACTTGACGTGTGCTGTGCAGCTGAAAAGTGAATCTGTGCTGCTAATAGTCTCATTCACTTGGGATTACTTTTAGACGGCGGTCGATCCAAGCACTTTGTCTCGAGGGTTGAAGTGACGCTGAGGATGATGCCGGCCGCCAAACCCGAGTAAGGTAAGTATCAGGTCTCAGCGTAGGCCAAAGCTTGCTTTGTTGGACTCCTGTAAATGGTCACCCGTGTGCTGTCAGACTTAGTACTTTGGCTAACATTTTTTCTGTAAGTCAGAAAAGCAACGCAATTGCTAGAACCAAGCGCATGATTGATCGTGAAATCATATTCTTGTAAACACAATGCCCATCAGGCTAACTTGTCTCTCGGGTCCCTCGCAGTCCTGATCCACTAGAGGTTTGTGATCCGTCTCCACGTGAAACTGTTGACTCAACAGGCACAGCTTCCACTTGTCCAGTGCCCAGACGATTGCCAAACATTCCTTCTCAATGG
>LOND01005234.1:0-13196 GCA_014220965.1 Paragonimus kellicotti
AGAGGTGAAATTTATTCGTGAGACCCTGGTCTCAAACGGTTATCCACTGCGTTTTATTGACTTTCACAGCAAACCGAAATTAATATTCCCACAAGAAACGTCGGTTTCAAAGAAACCGGTGTACATGCAGTTCTAACGCGACGACTGACGCAGGTCATCCAACGGACGTACAATGCAGCTACACTGTGTTTACACAGTTGCACCAAATCACTCCCACTTCCTCACGTTAAGACGCGGATGCCAGAGCTGTCCACTTCACACTGTATCTACCAGTTCACCTGCAGTTGCGGTGACGTTTACATTGGCAGAACTGATCGATCCCTGCGCCTTAGAATGAAGGAACACGTGCCCAAGTATATCGAGGACTTGATGTGTGGCGTGACCCGACGCGACCTCACCAAACAACGCAAGCCGGCCTCTTCGATCGCCAGACACCTGCTGGAGACCGGACATGTGGTCGACCCGACAAACGCTTTCCGTGTGTTGATGCGTCACCACAAGCCTGTCATTCTTAAGTCACTCGAGGCGCTGCTTGTCATGCGTAGCAAACCAGTCCTCTGTGTGCAAAAGCTGTTGACCTTGAACCTCCGTCTGCCATGGTTTTGACCAATGACAGCCTAGTGTATACACTGACTTGATGCATGAAATTAATTCGCTTAAATATTTTTTTTACATTCACCGCTGTTATGTGTAGCAACTGACGAGAACATACGAAATGGTACTACCATCTTGCAAAACCGGTCTTCTGATTTCGCTATTCAAATTCGTAACTGGGGAAGGATGTTTTATATTTCTGAAATATCGCGACTGTATGTATGTGCGAACAACTTCAGATTGCTTCCTAATTTGTAGTTTGTTAGGATATATTGTGCTTATGTAATTACAAAGTTTCCACCGGAAGAGATGGAAGTATTGTCTAACGATAGTGCACCTTCATTTTTTGACATGTGACGGTCTTCTGCTTTCTATGCTACTTGCAGTAATATTATTTGATAACCGCTTACCTGATCGAAAATAACTGTGAGCTTAAGGTTAGTGGTGGGACGAGTGTGTTAAGTGAGAAGTTGATCAAAGTCATCAGTTGGATGCTATTTGCAGTAATATTGTTTGATAACCGCTTACCTGATCGAAAATAACTGTGAGCTTAAGGTTAATGGTGGGACGAGTGTGTTAAGTGAGAAGTTGATCAAAGTCATCAGGTGGATATAAAACCTCACATCTTCAAACAAAGCGCGAAATCTACGCTAGAATTACACAGGTCACCCAAATGTACGCCAGTTACGTGGTTAGTCTGTTGTACCATGTCTATTGTACCAAGCGATACTGCGGGTTGTCTGATCCAACTTAGGTTCTTGGACAGTTTATTTTTACTTGCTGAATCTGTGAAATTTGCAAGGTTTCACATATCGGCTGATGACTGGTTAATTTGAGATTTCTTAACTTTTATTTCAATTTGGCTCTGCAGCGCAGTTTTCCCACACGGAAACCAGAAATGCATTGACAAATTAGAGCAGGAAGAAGGGTTTATTTTAATCATGGTAGTTTATACCTTGAGTGCGAAGATTTTTCCAACGGCATGTTTACAAATTTCCTCATAACTGTCCATGTGGGACTTCTACGATGGTCAGTTTTAACAATCGACCGTCGATCCATTGTCGGCGCAAGCCAAGGCGTATCTTAAACATTAGGTCCAAACACTTAAGTACGTGTGTTGTCAGCAGAACCTTGGAGAAACTAGATTCAGTTGTTGGACGGATCAAGTACAGTTAGACTGGAACAGAAATGACATTAGAATAAAAGATTGGACCCGAGCTGGAGTAAAACCTACGCAATTACCAGTAAAACTACGTCAAAATTAACTACGCGACAAAAACACAGCGAGGCCGGAAACCTAAGACATTCAACGAGCTTTCCACATTCATATTATTCTTAGGCAGAAATTTCCATTTTAAAACTTAATAAGTAAGCTGTATTTTGTGAGGTTCACACGCGAAAGGAAACACCTCATGCAATAAACAAAGTGAATACTGCTGCTGAGTCAACCTCTCCCTAAAATTAAGTAGATGTATGTGTAGGTTATTTGGCGCTCCGCTACGTATTTTAACCTTTCTAGTCCTCAGTGCCAACTATTTGCTCCTCATCTAGATTGCATAATCACCGTCTAATTGTGAGGCGCATAAGGTCGCGTAATCAGTCCATGTATTTGTCTGCGTTAAAACATTCACTGGGTTTAAATTCATGAGCACTCGTCCGGAACAATTTTGAATTTAATTTTCTCCTTGTACAGAGAACATATATGTGGCGAAGACATATCAAATGACAATTTTTACAAGCATTTGTTCAGCGCTTCAACTTATTCCATTGATTATGATTAGCGGACTGCGCGGTAGCTAGTGCTGTTAAATGGTACTTCCCGAATCAACTAATTTTACGAAGCTACGGGAAATATTTCCTTGAAATGTGAATTGACCAAAGCTAGTTAAAGGTCAATTCTGGCATTTCCAAAAACGTTCGTAACCAATCTTATGTCAGTAGCATTCTTTATTAACTGACAGATTGCGTTTTTTTTGGTCTGGCTAATTATTTCGCACCTGACGGCAACATACGCCTTGGCAGTAAATCAAATGTACGCTTGTACAGAACCCTTTTCTAATTATCCCAAGTGAGCAAGTCTGGCGTGAGGTTATAGTTGACAGCATCAAAAACTACTAGCGATTCGGCGGTCGGTATCATGGGCTGTGGTTAGATACAAGTTAATGTTACAGTCTGGGAGAACAGTTCACACCTGATAAAAACAAGCACTGCTTGAAAAAAAAGACGAAAGAAAGAATCTATAATGGCGGTGATATTTTGAAAAAAGTCCAATATTTCTTAGTTTTGACGCAGATATACTTATCCTGTATACAAACAAATTACTTCATCGGAATCATTATTAATGCCTGCTGCTATGTTAAAACGTTATATTCATTACTTTATTGTACGGTGTAGGCGCACTGTAAAAACTACTGTTTAATAGACTCGTCTCAAATTGGGCAAGTTCAAAATATCATTCAAAAACGCTCAGCCACATTCACTTGGGATTATTTCTCAGACTGCTCGATCGCCTCGAATGTAGACACATAAAATGTCAGGCAAACCGTCATATTGACCCTTCTGGTAGGACATATTTTTAAGTCAGAATCAAAAACGTCCATTAAACTTAGCAGTCTTTTTGTTAGCGATAATTAATAGATGGTTAATAAAATAGAAAAGTTGACCGTTTTTGCGGCGCTTATTTTCTGGGAGTGAAGATGATCACGAAAACTTCAAGGAAATAATGCGGTTAACGGTTTATGATCAGGAATACTTATGTAACACACTAATGTATGAAGTTTCTTGTTGGAACAATGTAGCAATCCTTCTCTCCTCCGACTTTCACTTACAGCAAGGTTTATGGTTTTCCAATTTTCGTCAACCACCCTGCTAATTGTTGATGTGCAGTCAGGAACTTGGCTCCTGCATTCAGGTGATACTTTGACTTAGTCTTGTTTGAAAATGAGCACAAGTCTCGAGTTTCACTTTCATTAGAGATTCCCAAAGTGATTGGTTAAAAGTCTGTTCGAATTCAAAAGCCACAATCTCCATCGTTTTACCTGTAATTTGCTGTCAGGTCCAGAAATTGTTTGAGATCTCTCAATGTGAGATTTCATGTAATTCATATTCGTCATGACTGTGTAATTGGCTTCTACTCGGTTCCCTTAGAATCCTCTATTAGTAAGTTGTTGACTGAGAAAATTATCACGTTCTGATCAATAAAAGTTAGATTTGCAAACTGTTCCATGCCTTTTGCGAAAACATTCAACACTGCATTCTAGAAGATACCGTTCGGTGTTCTAAAATGTGTACAATGAAGCACGTTATCTTAACTTCGGAACAATTCGTAAATTTCACAAGGCATAACATAAAAAAGTATTCACATAATATTAACTCACCAGTTTCCTCTAACTTGAATAGATTGTTGATGGATCATTGCAACTGCATGACAACAAAACAATTGAGTGGATATCCTGGAGGCAGGATAGGTGTAATTCCTTTTCTACTTTGAAAATAAGATAAAAACAACACTTAATGTGTATAGAATGGTTTAACACTTCATCCTCAGCCACCACTAAAGCTTTCATCTAGTCTGTACGACTCGCCGACGTACAAAGTTTCTGAAAATACGCAAATAAATCTTTCACATCTCCACGGAACTTCATGCTTATTCCAATCATTATGAAGAAGTTTATTCCATTATTGGTTAGCATGGCCAGCAAGAGAGCAAAATAGACCAGCAACTTGCGGTTATCCGGAATAATGTCCCAATAAAATTGATCGCTGGACTCAATAAAAATTAGAAACGGCACTGACGTAATCAGTTGTATGCAGCTGAAGAACAACAGAACGCGCGCGATACTGATTCCAGTGGCGGTCGCAGATTGGGTTGCCGTGTCTGCACTTCGATTTGAGATCCCCGACGCGGATGAGATTCCGCGCTTCAGTGTGCGTTTCAGAAAGATGTATAGCAGTATGTTGGATAAAATTAAGATTACATAGCCGAGAACACAATGAGTGGTAAACTCCAGATAGTAATATGCTTTCCCCAGGGTGCCGGCATCTGGTCGGATGTCACACTTTACTCCGTTGTCCAGGTCTACTAGCGAAAATATAAACAGCGCAGGGTGTATGTTTCAAGAGAATGAAGACCAGCGCCCCAATTAAACAGGCATTCAACTTCCTTTTCGAAAGCCATGTGTACGATGCTAGCGGCCACTGAATACTTATAGCTCTATGCACAGAGAAGATACAAAGTAGAGCAATTGACAAATTGCTACAAACCATTGATAAGAATGTATGAAATTTGCACGCGAAACTATTCTCTAGACGAATATCACCATATGCGCTAAGTGTCAGGGAATATCGAAGAACAAGAACCCAGAGACAGATCACGTCTGCGAAGGTGAGCAACAGCAACAGTTTATCCGCTGTAGATCCTGTATGTGCTGGGTGGACTTTTTGGTAAGTTCTAGCCTTCGTCGGGCATTGGATTGTGTTAATTTCTAATTTTTGAGAGGAAGATATCATAGTTTTGTCCGTATCACTTCTCACGGTTGGCTTACGCAGTTTCTTGAACAAAATCGTTGCCAACAAAAGCGAATTTCCCACAGTACCAACTACAAGCAGAACCAGAGAGTAAACGTAAAGAGTAAGTCTTTCGGGTTCAGTAAGCTCTGCGATTGTGTGATTATCCATTTTGACAGAAGATGAGACGAAAGGTTCTTGCTGATTTTATGTTGTGTGCACAGCAAAATTTATTCCGTCGTTTTCAGGTAGCACGCTAATTAATCAATCGGAATAATTTCATCTTCGCTTTTGTATAATAGGTCAAGTCCTTGTAACACAGCCAATCAAATTCGACACTGCGAGGAAATGGATGTACCAATGAGATAGCTGCATACTGATCATCAGTGGATGGCGTTCAGAAGAATGTTATTGAAATGGAACCGAACTGCAAAATGTCAAGAAGCATTTGCCGACACCTTGTCTCTAAACTAGATGGAGGTTTGAAAAATTCAGTCACGTTTCCAATAAATTGCTAGACAATCTTTATCCAAATTCATTAAGGTTACATCTTTTCAAGCCTCTAAAAACATAACTTTCAGATAATAGCAAACTGGGTTATATGTTATTAGGAACTGTTGTCCGCATCTGATGACAGTTAAAATCAAACTGGAACATGTATGGTCTTATTGGGCATAAACTGCTTGACTACGGGATTGATTGTCCCCGAGCGCGTCAAAATGTCTACGTTCACATATGCAGGTAATATCTCTGCGATATGTGACGCATATATACAAACATGGACCTAATTAACGTTCAAATTGTAAAATAACACAAAGGATCACTTACCTTTTTGGTTGTACTTAATGTAGTTCAATGGTAATTGTTTTGAAATTCGTCTTCCCATTAAACGACGGTCGTTAATCAAACTCCCTTTTCTGATAAGTAGCAACACCCGTAACACGACTGTTATCAACCCAGAACAATCAACCTCAGCTTTTCCCTACTGATAGTGCAAAGCAGATTGAGAAATTCCAAGAAAAAATGCATTACAAACAGGACAATTCGCCAGCTTCAACAATAATGTTTAATCTGTTTTCAACAAGTGGCTGTATTTAGGTTGAGTACAAGGAAACTTATTGAAAGGGATTCGACCATACGGTTTTATCGCGAATGAGGGTTGACAAAGAATGTTTCAAATAACAGAACGATTAGTGGATAAACAAATAAATAAAATGACACTTTGTTTAGTGTTTGGTAGAACTTGCATATATTTAAACCCATTACCTAAGGCAGTAAAAGTCGATGATCGGTGTTCTGTCTATTCTTGAACGTGTGACTGACAGACTACACTTAACAATAGGCCTGTTGAGCACAATTCGCACAAAGTTGACTTTGATTGGTCACATTAAGTAGTTGCACGTACAAAATGTATATTCGGTATGCACAGTCTAAGCGGAGTAGGTCGTGTTAATTTACGGGAGAGATTCGAAGTAGATGCAAGTACTTTACAACCGTTGTCAAACTCTATGTAAACTATGTTTGAGCTAAGTCTAAAGTAGTATATAGAAGTTTAAAATGTTTTTTGGTTAACACATAACGACCGAAATTAAAAGAGCAAACTTGGGATGTTTTATGGAATTTTGCTCAACCCTCATGTCCGTTGACCACCACGGTTTAGCAGAACTGAATTAAGATGCTCAGCAAAGCCAGCCAAGGACAAAAACATGCTTGGTTCTACAACCGGATTAATGCACAAACGGTAAAGGAAAACTACAGCGTGTCTTTGAAGTGAGTTTTGTCCGCAACTTTGGCAACAATCAAGAAATCTAATTTGTCCAAACAGGCGTCCTGGACAAGACTAACTGCTTTCTAACTGGACTGCACTAGTGTTCGAATTGCGTTTGATCCGAGCTTGCTAACGACGGCGTGATGTGCTGACAGCTCTCTGTGGGAAGGTATCAACCAGTCTCTGAACCGTCCAAGTTAGCATAGTATCCGCGAATGACTGTTTGTGAACACAAAACAAGTCTGGAAATATAACAAAGGCGCGTGGCAACAATAGTTGAACAGAGTGAATTTTGGGTCAAAAGGCCGTTACCAGGGGAGGTGGACGGTGTGAACCATCAATTTTTGCGCACACAACACTGGCTTTCTTTGTTTGATCAGTACAGCTTCACTGATGGCCAGAATTTTGGGGTTTGGGTGCCGTAGCAACACAGTGAACGAACCTGGTTGGGATCGCAATCGGTTGCTCCTTTGTCCGTTCGCTCAGCAGACTGAATCAACCATTTTGGGAGGTGTTCGGCCATACGTTGACGCAAACACCGGTCCGTTCTGCCGATATAACTGTCATTGCAACTGCAAGTGAACTGATAAACGACATGTGAGACAGAATAGTTAGGTGTGTCACGTCTAGCGTTTCCATAACTAACTCCCCGAGTTGATGATAAGAGGCGCAATTCAGCTGCAGGGTATGTGCGATTCACAGCTGACTGAAGCTGATGAACAAATAGTCTCCCCTGAATTGTAGTTTTATGAACACCTCTTTTTTCTTTGCTGTGTGAACTGCAGGTCTTTCTGTTGTTTTCTTGCTATGAACTGAGATAAATTTATCCGGATATCCGTTAGCAAGTAATGCGGTTGTTAGGAACTCTTCCTCTTGTGTCAGCCGGTCATCTGTACAGATTCGTCGGGCTCTGTCAAACAATGTTTTAACTAAACCACGCTTGTAGACCATGGGTGCAAAACTGGAGAACTGGAGGTATTGGCCGCTCCAAGTGGCTTTGCGATAAACTGACCGCTGCAAGCGTGTCGTCAAGGCGCCTCGTAAGTAAAACGTCTAGAAAAGCCAGGCTTCTATTCGACTCAGTTTCATAAGTAAGAGACAAATTTGGATGGATGGAGTTCATAAAGTTAAAGAATGGAAGAAACCTTGTCAGTATAAATCAATATATCATCGACTTACCTTTGGTAAAAGTAGTCATGGAAGTATTATCAAAACTGTGTCTTCCAGTCACTCCAGAGGAAACATCCGCTTAGGTTGGGCTTAGTAGGATGCCTAGGGCTACCCCGTCCATTTGCTCAAAAAAACTCCTTCGAACTTAAAGCGAATGTTTTCTTGTATAAATGAAAAATGAAATCCTTGAGAAACTCAGAGTAGAAGGCAAATGAATATTCTGAACTGAAAATAAAATACACAAGGAAATTTACAGTTTCAGCGCAGAGGAACACAAAGTGAACAAAGATTGCGCATCGATAGAATACATCGTTTTTTAACTCACGCAAACATTCTTTAGGACGTTTACTAACTCGATTGGATCTTTGACACAGTGTGGCGACAGCAATTTCGGACTATTCTACTATTGTTGCCATAATGTTCCTTTGTTATAGATTCTGACGAAGTAAATCGAATTTTAACATCCGCAACGTTGGTCTTCTTAACTGTTTTTGAACGAGTTTGGGAGAAAAGGGACCGCAAGCGCTTTTAAGTTTTGTAAAACTAATTTCGTCAAACAGGTTTTAGAATAAAAATATGTCGCCACAATTCATTTATTTAAAAGGGTTATGCTGACAAACCTTGCTATGGTCGCGGAAATCCAATAATGATATTCTCACGGCATTTAAAGTGACAGAACGGCGCGGCTGGGTAAGCACTTCTGCAAAGTATTAAAGAGCAGAACAACAACGGCGTGCAAACGAGACCTTTCAAAAATGTTCCACTTGCAAAGCACATCAGTGAGAGGTATTGTCTTTCTAATCAGTACAAGCCCAAGCATTCCGTGACTGAGTTGTCTACCTGATCATCTATATTACGGCACTATGTAAGTGATTAGCCCGCGCTGTTACAACATTTACCATAGGTTAGCACATGTTTCGTGATTGTGTTTACAATGGCCTCGTAAACATATCAACTGAAAAAGGAGCGTGCTATATAAGCAGCCCCCTGATTTGTTTGCGTTTTTGGTATCCAGTGGCAAGCGAATGTGTGTGAATGATTGGACAAAGAAAACTGACAAGAACTGAACAGAGTTATAATGCTATAATTTAAAGAGAACAAGATTCTAAGATTTTGATTTGGTGTAAACCAAATTTTTTTTGAAAGAACTGGGAGATGATAGCATCTCCGAAATGTCTGCAAGATTCCGCTGTAGAGTGTATTTACATTATGGGACTTAATGTAATCGAACTGCAAACAGATCTGTCTCCTGTTCACTTGAACAGGAGTAAATGTCACAAACAGTTTTTTAGCTGCGGATATACTTCTCTGAATTGCAGAGGCGTTCGAAAATAAAACAGGTAATAGCGTAGAAAACTGAGGTGGCAAGGTGCAAAATTGAAGATTTCGGTCGATCGCATTAATGACACCTAAGTTGACGTATCAGTCCTGCTACTAATGTTGCTTTTTTGCCGAGAATATCCGCAAATTAGATGCGTCAGCTTTTACGAGGCCGATCATTTAAAAGGCATAAATAATATGTAATGTGTTGTCCCTCTCTGGAAGGCCACATAGCACTTGGTACTTTGTTGTCGGATCATTAGAACGACACAGTACTAGGTTACCCGTAATATATCTCTATAAAAACTGGGCCTTTTCAAACGGGAACGTTTGTAGGTGAATTAATTATTTATCACTGCAAGTTCACAGATTTTTGAACACAGTTCAGTTCTTCTTCTGGTCGATGACTGCCCTGTTTGTGGCAGGTTCATCAAACACTCGATATTTCCATGTAATGTTACTAGATTCTAATTATAAATTCAAAACATATTCGCATGTTTCATTAACAACTTCAGTCAATGATGAATCCAACAATCACGAATCTGAAAGTGCCAAACTTCTTTCATAACCTTGTTACTCTGTGACGAATTAATGTAAGGAAAAATTAAAATATGAAGCCACTAGGTGAAAGATATGTGGACCTCTAACGTGGCTTTCCCAAAGCTAATACATACTAACAAAATCCTATTTCGATTTGACGCTGTTTTCATAAAGCCACAATATAAAGTATTTGGTCCACAAGTTAATAGCAAAATATTAAATAGTGTATTGTGCTGTCATTGTTATAATAAGTTGTCGTTACGCTAGAAGTTGACCATTAAAATCACAGTTGTTCCTTATACTTACTACTAAAAATTCATCTTCTTATTCGACTGTTCAACTTCATGACTACGCAAATGCTAATTATTACCGAGAGGACAAAATAAAATGCATTGGTTTTGTTGGAAGCAAGGTGATGACCATAGTGCTCATACAACAAACTATCCAGTGCATCAAACTTTCAATTAGCACTAGTTCAAACGAACTTCAACCGAACGTGGGTTTTCAGTTAACCAATACCATTACTTGATACCATAACTTGATACAATGAATTGACATAGCTTTTACTGATGAATGTGATTTTACTTCATTTCATAATTATTTGAACTTCCGTCCACTCAAACCTCTCTGTATCTTATGAGGTGGAGGTTAATAATTGCTTGCCGTTCTTAGACATTCTTATAACCAGACGTCAAGATGGTACATTGCAACGATCTGTTTGCGAAAACCAACTTGGAGTGGACAATATTTGCAGTTCTCCAGCTTCGCACCTATTGCTTATAAACGAGGGCTAGTGAAAACGTTATTTTACAGAGCCAGAATGATTTGCACTGCAGATCGACTGGAGAAAGAAGAGTTTATTAAGAAAACTCTGATGGATAACGGCTATCCTGAAAAGTTTGTGGATATCCACAGTAAAAAGAAAGAACCAAAAGTGATAAGCTGCATTGCGGAGAAGAAGAACATATTTCTGCAAATCCAATTCAAGGGTGACCACCTGACCAACAACATTAGTCACAAATTGATGTCGGCGTTGCAACGCACTTACCCAGCTGCCCAACTGCGCGTCCTGCTAAGCACTAGGGGTTTGGCTCTTCATAGCGGTGATACACACTCAACCGATCAGTCTGTCTCCCACGTAATATACCAGTTCAATTGCAGTTGCAATGACGTCTACATAGGCAGGAACAGATCGGCGCTTGCATCAGCGTATGGCGGAGCACATTCCTAAGTGGTTATCAACTGCAATCTCAAAAAACGACCTGCTGACTGTAACAAGCTCGAAGACCCCGGCCTCATCGATCGCCAAACATATCTTAGCAACCGGTCACCTAGTTGACCCTGTCGAATCGTTCAAGATATTGTTACATAATCGCAACCCGAAACTGTTAGCGATTAGCGAGGCATTGCTAATCAAACAACATCGGCCAGTTTTGTGTGCACAGAAGGCGCTGACGCAATCAATCTCCTTGCCGTGGAATTGATTGCACTATTAGCGCGTGAAAGGTCAGAACTATGTGGTTGGTTCGTTCAATTGTTGTTGCTATACGCAGTTTGTATAAAATTTGCTGGTTTTAGCGACTGATAAAAGTAAATCAAAATGTTAACATCTCGCGATATATGTCTTCTCTCTGTTTTGACTAAATGGATCACGGGACCTCAGTGTTTTACACAAAATTCTTTAAAAATTATACTCGAACTCACCGCTGAAGTTTTGACGAAATTTCTACTATTTTCCCACTTCCATTCATGTTTGTTCAACCTGCTGAAAGGTCATAACTCCCTATCGAACATCTCAACAGGCTTAGATAAGATTACCGCTTCATCCAAATGTTTAACATACTTAGCGAGTTCATGTCATTTTATATCTTCGTATTACCATGACAAACAGGGTGTCGGAAATTAGCATTTTAATTTATTCATAATGTGATATCTTATCTGTTCAGAAATGCAGAAGAGTCTTTGCGACTTGCATTCGAAAATCTGTTCATATTTGACTTGCTATTTCCCGTGGTTTCGGTAAGCATCGGTTAGAATAAACGGACTTCAAACATCTTTTCACTAACCAGATCGTCATCACGTGTATCTTAGCCATCAAAACCTGTAGGATGAGCCCTAAAAACTGTGCTGTCGGTTTACCTGTGTCCAACTATTTCTACCACATTCTCACGGCTTATCAGTATTCACACCAGATTCGGAGATAACATGTGTAATATTTGGGGATAATGTGTACAAAACTCAGAACCTCTCATATTAGTCCAGAACTGAAAGTAGGGCGTGTAGAACAGCATCTTCGTGAACTTTGAATCATAGCGACATGTAAACAACAGTGAAAGTATCTACCAGCTTACATCCGCAATTTTATGTGACACACACAAACATGGCCACAACCAGTTATCATTGTCTGATGTACTACATATGTAACACTATCTTAATAGGTTACTGAGTGCATCCCATTTGATGCAGTGCTGTAACACCTGGATGCCAGTGCATACTTCACCATAACAGTCCTCGGTCTGATGTGCACTGGTCTGACAAGCTTAACTATTTTTGTTCAAATGTCCTTTCACAAAAGTGACAATAAACTGAGTATGCGTGTTGATTGGTTGTTTTGGACAGCTATGGCTATCTGACATGATTTCCACAGAAAATTTACTATGACAAAATTCATCTATTGTTGCAATGGCTTTGAACGGTGTATACGAAATTTAATCCCAGCACTTAGAGCTCCAGTTTCGAGCGATAAACATGTCTTATGCTTTTTCGTTAATATTGAAATGATTTTTGAAACACTGAGTTCCCTTTAACCACTTCATCAGAGCAGAAAGAAGACATATATTGCGATATGTTAACATTTCATTTACGACTGATGAGAGTAAATGAAATGTTAACATATCGCAATTAACAGTTCAAGATCAGTATACATCTAACGAATGGCGTGCTATCTAAATCGCGTTCTAGCTAACAGAACCAAAAAAATTAAAATTACTGGTGATTTTGTTGGAAACTTATGCAAAGTAACAGCAGTTGATGCTTACTTTCGAAATGGTTGTCTCCATTAGATGGATAAACTCCACAAATGATGTTTTATGTACAGATATTTACTTAACATATCAACGCTAACGTTTGCAAAACCAGCACACGCTAAACCTAATACCGAGTGAATGCGGCGAAAATTGGATAGTCCCGTATAGTTTCCATAAATAATGCCACTGTGATATGTATAGGAGATAATGAAAGAGTTTCAAAAGACGGGCCTAAATGATGCCATAGTTCTACAAGTCCATTATTTACAGAG
>LOND01005234.1:15136-27039 GCA_014220965.1 Paragonimus kellicotti
TTCATCAGAGCAGAAAGAAGACATACATTGCGATATGTTAACATTTCGTTTGCGACTGATGAGAGTAAATGAAATGTTAACATATCGCAATGTATGTCTTTTTTCTGCTCTGATGAAATATTGAATGAGCTGCAACTTCCAACTTAAGTGTACTTTTTTGTACAGTTAATAATGGTATACGCCTCGTGAAGTAGCGTGAAGAGGCACTTGTTTTTTTTTTAAAGGAAACCGGAGGCACATATCACCTACTTCACGGTAGCCTTTTAAACAACGTGCGTTTCATTAATTTACAAAGCCAGTATAAACCCGAACTCATATCAAATCGGCATGCTCTCTACATGCTCGTCCAGGTTGCAGTGTGTAAAACGGGGTGGGGTGGAGTGAGGGGAGTTCGTCCTCGAAAACCAGCCTTATATCCGTAATAAAAGTATTGAAAATGATGAGATTTGGATGTAAAACCATGCTGAAAAACTGGCTATATACAAAGGTTTGCATCAAGAATAAGGTGTAGGCTCGAGATTGCTGTATATTGGAATCCTCAAGTATGACCGAGAACACATGCCTGCAGGAAGACTGGACATCCGTTATGGCACTAACAATCAGTTTACAGAATTCTTAGGAGATGAATGTCCATCAATTTTAAAAGAATAGTTTGATGCCTACTGTCCTCTCCGATAATATCTAGTTATCTTCCAAACAGACTTCACTTCGTTAAGTAAAAAAGTTGTTATCGTTTATTTACTAATGGATATGTGGCCGAAAGAATGCTGATAATGGGTAAACACTAGCAACTTGGAATTGGACATGATATGGCTGGTCACGCGTACGAGGATACCTCTGCGATCGTGTTCCACTATTTAACCAAATATATATGTTGCTTGTGGCTAAGGCATTTGTCCCCAATACAAATCTCACAACTTGCAATTTTCTGACACACACCGTGAGACACTCGGAACAAATGTTGCAAATTTTCAATATCATGATTGATTTTTAAAAGTCATCCATTAGTATGTTTACGTGTTATTTTCCCGTTACATCAAAAATGCGTGCCATTTCCAATTAAATTCGCGCTTATAAGTTAAAATGTACTTGTTTGTTATGTACGGTTCGTAAAAAGCCGATTTATAACCAACAATACTGGTGTGCGCAAATCCTGCTCTCGCTGTTGCACTACCTCATTACTCCCAGCCAATCCTTAAACTCTTGTAAAGCCACTTGACAGCAACAGTCATTCCGGATTATTCCCATATACTGTGAAGGCGCAAGGGGTGGTCAACTTAAGTCATAAGGTACTGTAACATGTAGGCCGGCGGTCTTTACTGTGATTGTCCGTTATATATGTGGATCAACTCTGTGACAACGTGGATAAACCGGGGACAGCGTTCTTCTGAAGTAGAAGTTCCAGCAAAAGTCCTGTAAAATGAAACAACACAAATAAGCATGAGCCAAAATCCCACACGAACGAAGACCAAAAGGGCGCCAACGAGGCAGCAACACATTCTGGCAAACAATTCAAATTTAACCCGTGCACGCTTGCTGGTTTCGACCACACGTTAAAATAGATTGGCGTAGTACATTTGTATTCTAACGATCGTATGTCCAAAGTCGGTCAGCCCACCGTTAGTTCATCACGCTGTTTGGAACGCTCGCCAAACAAGCATTTTAAAAATACCTAGAAACGACCAGTTTGGTAGAAGTCTGATACAGTACCGTGAATACTTTTTGCCAGTATTGACAGACAGATTGAATTACTGAGATGTGAACAGTCTGTTACAATTTTTATGTTATCTTATTAGACTGTCTGGGGGAAAGTCTATAAAAAATGCGTGTCCAGATCGATACTAATGCTTTCGCAATGTGAATTCACAGTTTGTTCAATGAAAGTGTTTTATTAAGTAATCTCTAATGTCTACAATCGTACTTCTCTGGTTCTGTGAAAGGTAGCTCCCTCAAACGTTCAAATAGAACAGTTGAAACGCGGAAAAAGGTAGATAGAAATATTTCTCATTGATTTTTCGGTAGCAAAATTACAGGCATCTAAGAGATGAGGTCGGCAATCAGTCGGTTGGTTAGGGTTGGTCACTACATCCTAGCCAGGGCCAAGTTAACAAACAATTTTTCTGAACAGTCGACTGATTAGGATCGACCCAGAACAATGCAGGAATCTTGAATTAGGATGGGGGGATAAAGTGTTGGGTGCACATGCTGGGTCAATAACGTGACGAGGGCTCGAAACGTGTCTAGCGACTACGCACTCATAGTTTGCGTGTTCCACTGATATTGCTGCCTTCTGGGAACCCGGACTTCTGCATCCACTTAGGCAAATATTCATTCGTTCTAAAGGCCAATTATCTCTCGGGTCTATCTGGGTCATTTTTACAATTGCATATAAGTTATATGACGATGTGGGGTGGCACCAATACGTTCACCTGGTTTGAGTAAGGGTAGAGGTAGTTTCTGAGTTCCGGCCAAAACACGGTGGTTGGCTGTGCTGAATTTCCGTTCGACCAAATTTATTAGTTTTGCGTAGGTTGATGAATACTGTGTTCTCCAATGAGGAATAGTTTTACTGAAACCTACTTTTGCTCATAGTGCCCATTTGTTCGCATGATTGTTTTGGATTACTGTGTTTCTCTACGAACGTTCTGACTGTCTCGCTCGTGTGAATAATGTATTCGCTAGTGCGCTTTTTCCGTCGATCAGCGTGAACCCATTAAAGTTCCGGTATTGATCGGATCACGTGGATGTTCTATAAATTCATCAATGCTGAAAGAAGACATGTGTTGCGATATGTTAACATTTCGTTTACTCTCATCAGTCGCAAACGTAAAACATGCGAGTTATATATGACACAAATAGAGATAGACAGGGTATGGACACGCATACAGTCACACCACGTGTTACGTCATCACCACCAAGGCAACCCTATGGGTTGCTTCAACCACTTTTGTGCACATAGCACCGGCTGGTGAGTTCTGATCAACATGGCTTCGCTAAAGGCCAGTAGCTTCGGGTTCTGTTGACGTAACAATATTTTGAATGATTTAACTGGGTCAACCTGGTGACCTGTTATCATGAGATGTCTGGCTTCGAGTAACGGATTCACCGGTTTCAGATGTGTCATGAGTTGTTTTAACCAGTTCGGGACGTGTTCTGCTACTCGCTGAGATAGCTGTCGGTCTGTTCTGCCTATGTAAACATCACCTGTCTGATCAGTCATAGCTGACATGGTTATCCGTGCGGTTTTTTGTTCAAGTCCCGCAAATATCCTGAAGGACCAATTAATGGACAAAACTGGAGTACATTCACTACCCGGTGCACCCATCCTCCCTCAGTAAGGAAGACAAGCCAGGTAGACAATGTGCATTTTAACAAAATCACAAAACACGTTAATGCTGCAACGTTGTAGGTAAATAAATTATCTCTGTTCACTTACCAAATAATTCATGTTTCATTATTCACTTTTATTTATAAATAGTTTCCCATTAGAATTCGCGCGATCAGTGAGCATCCCGTTTTTATCTAGGCTTTGGCAGATGTACATAAGTAGAACTCAGTTTTTCAATCATAAAATTAATCCATCAACTTTTGAGAATTTTACTCTCATATCCACAATGTTTAAATCGTCACTTTTAGTGGCTAACATAAATTTCCCAGTCTGCTTCGCGGAGTACGTGGCACTTCTACTTGCATTTGTTTTACAGTTGGAATCGTTTGACTGCTTTGAACAGTGAGCATGAGTTGAACTTCAACCAGTTCGGCTATGTAAACGGATCGGATAGTTGATTCATCGTATGTGTCAAGGTAAATGCCAACACTCATCTAAGTAGGAATCTTTGCACATGAATACGGGTTTAGTGTCCCGCACATATGATCAGACCTGAAATGATACTTCAAGTCCGCCTTGTGCGAATGAGGACGGAAGAGATTTCAATTAACTTGGGGGAGTTATTGAAAGACAGCAATGTGTAAGCAAATATAAAAGAAATCACAGTAATCGAGTTGTTGCTTGTTTTCACCCTGTTGCATGGACGGACACAGTCTGACTCGAAGTGCCAGTTTGCAATGGGTACGGACTCGCAGAGTTGAAATGTTATCTGAAGTGCTTTTTGATACTCTCCTACAGTCCGACTGTGCGTGATCAGTTTCGACCTTGTTTGGACTCATCAGGTAGAGATGGTCTGAATCGAGCGTCAAAACGGCTACCCTTTCCCTCGCGAGGCATTGTTCTTATCCAGCCGGCCACCAGTTCAACGAACATCGCTTTGACTGGGATAATATTACATATTGTAATGTCAACAGTCGTTTTTCCACACTTTATAGACAAAACAAGTTAGTCTGTTTACAGTTACAATTTATTTAATACAACCTAACGGCAGTTTTTGTACACTAAGATAGATATATAACCATAAACATATTTCATACATTCACGCCATGAAAACTGAATATTTTTAGTTAAATATGGAGGATTGCCGGACTATATCACTTCACCTATAGTCACATTCACTGTCCGTATGATCACGATCGACAGATTAAGTCGGAAAAAGTGATAATCTTTCATGAAGCGCTCATAAAGTAATTTGTTATTTGTTGCGTCCGAGAGTTGTGTTGAATCTGGCCGTCATTGATTACTCATGTAAAACTGATTCTGTGCCCATACGCTTATCATACACCTTCCTTTATGGGTGGTTCAGTAACCAAATTATTTCCAGGTAACCCAAAAATATTCGTAGTTACATGGGTGCATTAAACCCTTATTTTTCGATGCGCGGCTTATCGTATAATAGATTTGATAATGTTACGTATATTATGTTATATATATTATACATTATATCAAAAACTGAAACTCCGTATTCTGTTACACCCATTCAAATAAAAGTGTGCAAACGGAGATCAGAATTTTTTCAAGGATAGTGTACAAATAGTTTGTGATAAAATATACCTCGTAATTCGCATTTGCTCTCTCTATAAAGTTAAATTACCGATTTCGGACTTGTACTGGATACGCGTTGTACAGATAGGGCTGGACGAGACTACGCGGTATGTACTTCCTGCGAGATTTGGTGCCCTGATTCAACAAGGTGCGCCAGAATTACACTTGAAATGGACTTCCTCTCGCCCTTAGTCAGCCATGTGGGGTGGTGCTCACGTATCCTCTGAGAAAGGCGCCTGGTTGTGCGACCGACGTAACCTGCTCCACAGGAGCATGTGAAAGAATAAACACAAAATGAGGTCACACATTTAGGCAACGTATCTTTGAGTTGTACGTGGATTACCGAGTCAGATCTGAACGAGATTCGCAGTTGTGCCGCACTATAGGTCTTTTCAATTGCGTTACTTAGTCTACGAGTCACCAGTTCAGCCAACGCCTCGCCTTTGTAGTCTAGCGTCATGTAAACCAACTTCTTTTCCGCAGATGGGAGCTTAACTTTCGGTTCTGTCAGTTCCATATGTCTATCCACGAAGTTTACAGGACAGGCGTTCTCTCTGCGAATATCCGCCGTAAAACACCATTTCTGCATCAATCATGTCATCAGTGCATATCCTCATAGCTCTGTATGTTAAACTACGAACGAGGTTTCTCTTCTGTTTGAGGGGTACGTAACTGAAAAAGTGAGTATACTGGCCGTTCCAAGTCCCTTTCCTGTGAATACCCCTCTGAACTGAACCGTCTGCACGACGATTCAATGCCACATCCAGGAAGGATATTCGTCCATCTTTCTCGGCCTCAAGTGTAAAGTTGAGATTAGGGTGTGCTGTGTTCGCCTCAGCAAGCAAGCTATCCAGATCCACAGTTTCGTCAACTACACAGATGATGTCGTCCACGTACCTCTTGTAGAAAGCGCTTCTGTCAATAAACCCACGAAGTGTAGTCCTTTCTAACATTGCCATGAAGATATCTGCTAACAGCGGGCCTAACGGTGACCCCATCGCAACGCCGTCCTTCTGACGGTACATTTTCCCATCAATCTGAAATTGCACATTCTGCGTACACGTTAATATCAGCTGCTTGAGCGTGTTTTCGGGCAAGCCTACATTTAAACCTTCGGAACGAATATACCCACAGAGGTAGTCAACGGTTTCCACAAGTGGTACATTCGTGAACAGGGAGCATACATCAAGGGAAAACACCTTGTTTTCCACATTCAGCGACCGGATAGAATCGACGAACTCAAACGTATCTTTCAGTGAATGCACTGCGATGTCCTTTCGAACGGGTTCTAGCAACTCCGTTAGCCACTGTGCCATCGAATGGTACGGAGAATTACACATATCCAAAATCGGGCGTAATGGCCATCCCTCCTTGTGAACTTTCGGTAAACCATACAGTCTGGGTATTATGGTTCCAGTTGGTCGAATTCGTTCAAATGTCGCAGAGTCTATCAATCCCTGTTGTTTTAGGTTTCTTACAGTTCTAGAAATGCTTTTCTCGATCGCATTGGTCCTATCTTTTTCGTTTAGCAGGTTGCTGAATTTAGACGAATCACTCAATATATCAGTCATTTTCTGCAAGTAAGTCGATCTGTCCATCAAAACAATTCCTGCACCCTTGTCGGGCAATTTTGTCACCTAATTGTCCCTCCAATTCACAACCACATGACATAATTGTGTGACTAATTGCTTTTGATTTTGCTCGCTTGACAACCATGATGATATAAAATGTTATGTAATTGGCCCGATGATGAATAACCGAAAACAGACTGTTCGCCAAAACACCTTTTTACTTCTAATGAACTCATGGGGCTATTCGAATCATATGTGTGTATGTATATGTACCTGAATAAACTAAAGATTCCTTCAATGGACAACAGTGCTAATTTTTATACATACTTTTACCGGTGACAAATATGACTGTCTAGATGTGCAGAATTAAAATTTATGCTTCAAGAGCCAATAACTTACCTATAGCCTGTTTAAGAAATTTTCTAGTTGACTGAGCCCAAACTGCAAAATAACTGGACCGTGGTTAGATCTGACCAACCGGGAAGAGGTGTATTTTTAAATATTACGAATGACGTATTACTTGAACTGTGAAGCTACGTTACCAGCACAGTAATCCCGTTTGGATAAATTTACTCATTTACGAAATAAGCCAGAAGGAGAAAAGTGATAGTCTGCTAATGACCGTTCTGTTCAGTAGACCGGATGAAATCGAGGTTCCCACTCGTATCTGTAGTCCACGTGCATATAAATTTTCATACTGTAATTACAACCAGGCTGAGTTGTCTTCCTGTTTGCGCTGTGCCTCTTTCCTGTTTATCGTCATAGTTCCTAGTCTGCTGGAGGACGGTAGGTTTAATTGGTGGGTGGGTGTGAATGGCCCGCGTGCTAGCCGGTGTTGAAAGATTTGTACTTCTTCTTACTTCAAGTGATTTAGTAATAACTTGTTTCTGGCAGTCAACATTTTACAACGATTATTTCTGCCCACGGGGTCAGGGACTGCAGGCCAAGATACAATTAAGTGGATTCTGATATACCTTCCTTGGGCTGGGGAATCCTTACGGAATAATCGAAGTCATTGCTCTGGCTTTACATGAAGGTCAACTCCAATCGAATGGGACTCACCCGCACAAGAAATGGCTTTCCTCAAACCGCTGCAAAACAGCCTTAGGATGTATTCAGTAATTCTTTCTCATAGCTTACATATAGTTCTGTCGAAATTAGCCACAGGTTAACAACAGGTGAATGACTACATCCAGAAGAGCAAAATTTGTAGTGTGACGCCACTGTCAGTATACTTTTGAACGAAAGTGCAACCCGCGCTGCATGGCAGACACAACTTCCCGGAGAACTGTCCGCCGAAATTCCATCTGGGAGTTTTGCCATTGATTAATCTCAACGGCTCAGATGCGCCGGTTATAACAATGAGGATGAAAAATATGTACAAACCTATGCCTTCCTTATTAATCTTTTGGTCGAGTTATTTATATTAGGTGGTAATAAGTTTAGTTTGAGACGTCGAACAGATTTAATACGAAGGAACTTGGTCGGTTGATGATGGTTCTACTGTTCTATTACTTCTCGCCCGTTCACTCGCTAAACCGCTTATTTTGGCTATCGGACAGGTGAACTTCGACCAGGATAGATACAGGACCTGAGCAAACCACTTTGATGGCATGATACCAAGTCAAGTAACCTAATTACGATAACCTCACTGGTGTGGAATGTACTCGTGCGGCAAGCTACAGGCCATTTTGAAGACCGGTTTGATATTCTCCGCCTGACGACTTTCGACCGTTTTTGCAAAGACAGCAGTGCTAACCAGCTGTTTTTCACCATGACCAACCACTGTAGCGGGTTTTTCCGAATGCGTTTTGAAGGTTAATTTGATATCTGATCAACATAACGTGCTCCGAAGGAGCAATTGAAGCGGAAAGTACATAGATGCTCTAGAACTCACCGTCTAGATTAGCTATGAAACCGGAGGATTAGAGACGCGATGAATGTGATATGGGATTCAGCTATGCTACACATCCTGCTGATTGCCTGATCGAGTCCATGGGTTAACCATTCAACAGCCTTGTCTTTACTGAAGAGCGTTCGAATTAAGATTGGCTTCGTTTTTACATCAGACATTTCAAAATTAGGTGGCGTTCTGGTCATGTTTCTACAATTAGGTCGTTCCAGGTCATCACTATCACCGAGTGCATTTTGTCTCAGGATTACTGTTGACTTTTCGGCAGCACTTCTGAACGTTTATTCGATAAATTTTAAGAATACTGTTTTTCACTAAACTTGTCTTGAAAGTTTTGTCTTTCCTCTTCAAAGGTGTCCAGCGTACAAATTATTTTTGTTTTGATTTCTATAAACAAACCAACTTCCTCCAGTATTTCAAAGGAGCAGAGTTTTGAAAGTGTATCGAGTGCTAGATCCATGGTTTCCTTGGCTAACTAAGATTTGAACAGAACCACCTGCTGGTTGGAGCAGGTCTGTGTTAACGAAATGTAACTTATTGTACTCTTCTGCTCCTGTGCTAGACTTGACATTTATCGCACGCGCGTGCTGTCACCCAGTAAAGTATGGCTATCATAATCACTTATAGCCATTCAAATCACCTAAACCTTTTTGCGTCTTTAAACAGTACAGTGAATGTGCGCTGTTGATTCACTTAAAATGTTGAGTTCTCCTTAATTCCATTTAACCAGAACAGAGACAAGACGTATATCGCGAGATGTTAAAAGCTCGATTTATTCTCATTAGTCACCAATGGATAGTCTATGGGAATACAACAGCTGTGATCAATTGTGGGTGATGTTCAACTTGGAATGTAAAACCAACAAATTTTTACACAGATTACACATAACTACAACCGAACGAACCAACCACATAGTTGTGACTTTCACGTGCTAGTCAGTTCCACGGCAAGGAGATTGATTGCGTCAGCGCCTTCTGTGCACACAAAACTGGCCGATGTTGTTTGATTAGCATTGCCTCGCTAATCGCTAACAGTTTCGGGTTGCGATTATGTAACAATATCTTGAACGATTCGACAGGGTCAACTAGGTGACCGGTTGCTAAGATGTGTTTGGCGATCGATGAGGCCGGATTCTTCCAGCTCGTCACAGTCGGCAAGGCGTTTTTCGACATTGCAGTTGATAACCGTACGCCGATACAAGCGCCGATCTGTCCTGCCTATGTAGACGTCATTGCAACTGCAATTGAACTGGTATATTGCGTGGGAGACAGACTGATCGGTTGAGTGTGTATCACCGCTATGAGAGCCAAACCCCTAGTGCTTAGCAGGACGCGCAGTTTAGGCAGCTGGGTAGGTGTGGTTGACACACTTAAAGTTCGGTCGTAACTGTATTTACAAGCAACAGTTCTAAAAGTAAACGCAGTGCAACACCACCGTTTACTGCGTACTGACATTCCTAGTGAATTTAAACTTCGCTCTGTTCAGAGCCCTGATACTTAATGGCCTATATAGCGGGCTCTGATTTCTCTCCGTAAATTTCCAATAGTTCGTAAACAAACGCTAAACAAGAACTGTCGAAAGTGGCTTTCTGCACACATGGTTTCCTCCAAAACCGTGGTGCTGATCGCATAAACTACTGCAGGCACTTGTTTCCGTTTTTTGGAATGATTCGCCTGTGAATAAAGTCCCCAGCATTATCTGTGTTTTTCCGCGGTGCCTTTTTATTGAAGGTTATTCAACTTTCTAAAGTTCGCCGCCATCTTATTGGCTAATGGTGAAGGACCTTGAAAGGTTCGGTTTTTAGCTGCTCGATTGTCTCCTGTGCCCTTGGGGCTGGTTCTTTCTTGTGAAGCAATTTCTCACTGTTCCTCCCGAAAGGTACATATAACGAACATTAGGCACACTTAAATGTACAGAACCAGTGAGTTCTGTTAACATCTGCATTGACGTGAAAACCAAGTTTTTTTGGGGGGGACAAACGGTGCAACAAACCAGAAGATGATTTTTTGAACGCAAATTTTAGCATCTGCTATTTTTATGGGAACATATGTGATCACACAAACTACCGACGACAACTGCGAAGCTGATTTTTGGCAACTGAACATAAACTAATTAATTTACCTCAACGTATAAAAGGTACTCCCTGATCAACATCTTTACTGCATAGCAACTACCACGAGATTTTCGAACAATACATGGTACATGGTGCTTTAGTTACCAACGGAAACCATGAATTCACGAGGTCAGATAATATTCCGTCTGCTTTTTTCATTATGATTTTCGCTGTATTGCGAAATGACAAATGATGCTGATTAACGAGTTAGCCATTAGTAAAAGTATGCAAAAAATATATAAATCGTATTTAAAGGCTCCGTTGGGCTTACGTGAACGTGTATGATGTTTATTGATTGCTCGCAGATCGGACATGTTAAAAGCTGGATTGATGAATTTTTACACAAAACCGTGTCGGAACGTATATTCGACGATTCTTTCAGGTATAAAATGCGTATAAATGTCTCGTTCTCATCATTCGTGCCTGATTTTTAATAATTTCCTAATGAACAGGCAGCAAATTTGTCCCCGTGTTAATTTGGAAATGCGAAGTGCTGTCTAAGAGGAACGCCATATACCTGTTATTGATATCTTCCTTGTTAGCGGTTCTAGTCAAGATCACTGTGCCTTATAGAGATGCACGCAGTCAAAAGTTTCCCCTACAACAAACCATATTTTGGTGTCGATTACAACACAGGAGAGCATTCACGTAGTTGAACTAATTACTTACTGGTATGTAATACGTGTGTAATCACTTGAATAAACGTTCATTGTTATATAGTTTAACAAAGCTTGTGGAAGGAAAGTAACTAACTGTTTTAGCACCACTGTGAAATACGCATTACAAAAAATTTATTGTGTTACGTCCTGAAGATTCACTGTCAAAGCAACAGATGAATGAGCAAGGTTGAAAATCAGTAAAGGTACCCTACTGTAAACAACCGGTTCGGTAGTAATCATTACTTCCCGGTTTGGACACAGCATTGGTTCACGCGTATGACCAGCAAAAAGATTTTTGCATAGGAGTTTAGTGAGACAAAATCTCAGACTGGTCAACTACTGAACGAACTGCTTCAGGACAGAGTACTATCTAGTGATTGGATAGTAATCTTTCTCATCTCTGCACTATCCAAGGTTCATAATCAACTCAACGTGTCTTAAGAATGTTTATCCGATGATTATTCAGAAGTTTCGGTATCCAGCCCTTAATCAGTCTACAATCTTACTCGTATGTACTCGCGAGAAAAACTCCTCCAAATACGGAGGAATGAGTATAATTCTGACTTTGATTGAAGACGTAAGGTTGTTTCATTTGGTTCTTTTACGTGTGCTAGTTTGTTGAGTTAACAAAACTTGATGCCCCACTTTCTGTAAATAAATGAGGAGTTTTGCACAAGCATTGTTCTCAAGCTTTTTGTTGTCGTGACCAACCCAG